>JAQZBX010073704.1:0-14869 GCA_029593785.1 Cabassous unicinctus | reverse complement strand
CAAACAGTAGGTAAGCAGTGCTGCAAATGGATAAAGAAGTCTTCAGACTCAAGTCTTGAACACAATTTCCAGACCCACCAGTAAGGAATGCCAAATGCTTCACCAGTGAATAACCCAGGCCCAATAAACAGGAACATAAGTTGCGGTTCAAGAGAAACAGGGAGAGGACTCTCATCTTCCAGGATCAAAAATCCTAAGATATTGATTTTTCTGGCTCAAAAGATGATATGAATACCCTCATTGTACAGATAAAATTATGTAAATCACTGAACTGTATTTATTAATTTGCTCATGATGTTCAGAGACTTTCAATTCCTTCCTTTATTCCAAAACATAGGGATCCCTAACTTATGTCATATCTGGAATTAGGCCTCCACCACCAAATAAAGCAGGCCAAAATTTCTCTGGTATGATTATTCTTGGTTTTTGCACTAGCATTTCCTCTCTAACACCCATCCCTGTCTTCTGGAATCAAACTCCCTTCCTGATCTACCATCATACTGACCTTCTGGATACACTTGTCCTAAATCATCTTGGTTCTTCCACATGTGGTGTCTAACAATGTAAATCTCAACACTGATTTCTGGATCTCACCCCCAAAGGATTTGCAAATCACCTAAGAAACTTAAGAATACATATTATTGGATTAATCAAATCAAGGTATTGATCAAATTGAAGGGATCAGTGACACCCATTGTGCAATTATACTCATGAAAATCCCCTGCATCAAAAAATAACAGAAATATATGCATCATCACATCATTGTCATTTCCCACAATCCTCATACAATTAGGAGGCCCAGAAGATAGAGAAAGAAAGGATTTGGAAGAAAATCTATCTGAACATTCTGATATTTTAGTGAGGTGGTAGCTGAAATCTTGTCCTATATTAATCACCTTAAGCTCCCACATCCCTAAATTTCATTATTTACATATGTGAATGTATGTGTATAGTTTAAATTCAACTCTAAAATATCATTATTAATTATGTACATTTCATGGACAAATAATGATAGTGTCATAAACAGAAATATAACTTAAGAATTCAAGGGATGTGTCAACATACAGAAATCAGGCAATGTAATATTCCACACTAGTAGACTGAAAAAAACAGGGTCATCATTTGATGCAGAAAAGGCATTTCAGGGTGGCGGATGTAGTGCGAGTGATTGGGCTCCTGTTTACCATGTGGGAGGACCAGGGTCTGTTTCCTGGGGCCTCCTGGTGAAAAGCAAGCTGGCCCAAATGAAGAGCTGGCCTGCACAGGAGTGCTGGCCCTCATGGAGTGCTGGCCCACATGGAGGGCTGGTGCAGCAAGATGATGCAACAAAAAGAGACTGAGAAGATAGACGGTGGGAGGCATGGCAGACCAGGGATCTGAGGTGGCACAGGAAATTCAGCACCTCTCTCTACTCCAGAAGGTACTGGGATTGGTTCCTAGTGCCACCTAGGGAGAAGACAGCAGACACAGAAGAACACACAGATAGCAGACAGTGAGCACAGAACAGCAAGGGGGAAGGGGGAGAAATAAATAAATAAATAAATCTTTGGGGAAAAAAGCATTTGATGAAACCGAACATCATTTCACAATAGAAACAATCAACAAACTAGGAATTTGAAGGATATTTGCTTTCACTTTCTGCTATTACACCTTGTACTGGGTATTCTTGTCAGAGCAGTTTGGCTATAAAAATAAATAAAGGGCATGAAAATTGGAAAAGTAGAAGTAAATTTGTCTCTATTCTGAGATGGCATGGTCTTATATATAGAAAACCCTATGGAATCCAAACACTCATGTATGCAAACACACCCTAAATATTAGTGCTAATAAATTAATTCAGTAAAGTTACAGGGTAAAAGATTAACATGCATAAATCAGTTGTATTTATGCATACAAATTGTGAGAATCCAAAAAGAAAATTAAGAAAAAATTTACAGTGGCATCAAAAACTATAAAGCTTCTAGGAATATATTTAATCAAGCTATGCAAGATATATATAGTGATATCAAGAAACTGTTGCTGAAAGAAATTAAAGAGGACCTAAATAAATGGAAAGACATCCCATTTAATATAACAAGAGATATAATATAGCTAAGGTGGCAATACTCTCTAATTGATTTAGAGATACAATGCTATACCTATCAAAATCCCAAAGTCTATTTTTAAAAACAAATGTAAAAGCTAACCCTTATAATCTTGGAATTATAAGAGATTCTGAAGAGTTAAAATTATATTGAAAAAGAAGTATAGAATAGGAGGATAACTAATTCTCTATTCCAAAGCACAATACAAATCTACAGTAATTAAATTGTGTGATACTGGCATAAAGGTAAATATATAATACAATGACATGGAATTGATACTAAATAAATAAACCCATATATCTATGGGCAATTGTTTTTTTTTTAATTATATATTGCACCAAGGTCTTGCACTCAGGAAAGAATTGTGCCTTCACAAAATGGTGGCAGAACTGTATATGCATATGCAATGCATGCATTTTGATACCTTAAAATATTTATGAAATAATGTCATTTAGAGAGCTAAATACAAGAGACAAAATGACAAATAATCTAATTTAAAATGGGCAAAGAATTTGAACACACATTTCTTCAAAGAGCATATGCAATTTACCAGCAACCACCTGGAATTATGCTCAACTGTTTTAGTCTTTAGGGATATGGAAACCAACACCACAAAAAGACACCACTGCACATCCCCTAGAATGGTTATACTATTTTTTTAAATCCAAAATAACTGTTTGTGAGGATGTGGGGAAATTGGAATCCTTGTGGGTATGTACAATGGTGCAATCACTGTGAAAAATATTTGGGCAGTTCCTTAGTAACTTTTAAACAGAATTAGATGATGATGCAAAAATTCTCTGCCCTGTAACATAACTCCAAAAATTGAAGAGAAATATTCAAGTAATTGTGCACAAATATTCATACTTGCATAATTTAATATTTCAAACAGCTGGAAAAAAAAACAAATATCTATCACCTAATGAGAGGCAACAAAAATGTATGTTATCCATACATTGTAATTTTGTTCAAAAATTAAAAGGAATGAAGGGATGTTACAACCTATAACATAAAAGAATCTTGAAAATATGTTAAGTAATAGAAGCCAGAGACATATGAATACATTCAAGTGTTCATGGGGCATGGTTTTGGTGGGTGGAATTCCACACAATAAGCAAAAGAATATTGAATTCCCATCCTGGGGGGTTCTGCTATATTCTCTAATATGACAACAAGAATCCACCAAGTGTAAGAGCATTGCCTAGTAAAGGAAGACAGACCATTACACCAGTCCCTTGATATTGATGTTTGTACTCATGAAACTTTTCTTGTGAAATTGAAACTTAACCTAGTATTATATACTGCCTAAGAGTCACCTCTTGAAAGCTTCCTTGTTGCTCAAATATGGCATCTCTCTAAACCAAACAGCATATAAATGCACTACCTTCCCCACATCTTGGGACATGATTCCTGAGGATAAGCCTCCCTGGCACCAAGGGATTGTTGCCAAGTGCCAACTAGCAATGCCTCTGGAAAAACACCTTGACCAAAAGGGGGAAATGGTAAATACAAATGACTTTTTATGGCTAAGAGATTTCAAAGTGAGTAGGAAAGTCATTCCAGAGGTTACACTTTTGCAAGTCTCATCAGGATCTCTTTGACTGCCACAGTAAACAGTGCCTCAAATACCAGGGATCCTGAGGGTTCTAGAGACACCCAGAAACTATAAGCAGGGCAGAGAGCTGAGAAATTGAGCACCTTGCCAGTGGGCATTACTTTGGAGCTTATGCTACCCAATTTGACAGAGTTGGACTCATTTGTAGGATCTCTACACATGGTTCTTCTGTTCCTTTTGTTTGAGCCTATAATTGGCACTATACTTGATGGGTGTGTGTCACAGAGACTTAGATCTTTGGTCTCTCCATGTACTGGTGGAGCCCTGAATTTCAGGCGAGTTGCAACACCTACTGTCTAGTTCACTGGACTCACCCAGGACTGCTGGCGAGATGATATTGGGCCATACTGAAATATTAAAATATTAAAAGGCACTACAAGACTTGGGCAGGGTCACCAGAGGAGAGGATACAATGCTGAAATGCCTATGATTGAGATACATGGAAAAATTGGCATATAGATGTGAAACCATCTATGTTAATTTGCTTGAAGTTGAAAATGGAAATTAAGGTGTTTGCCTAATTGAATATCATTCTTTTGAGGAAATGCTTGCAGAAGTATTAATTCCTCAAGGTCAAATATGTATATATCCTGCACTTAAATGTTCACAAAATAAATTAGTTAAGAGATAAATTGCCAAAAGTGACACATATTGCATGATTCTGTTACTTGCAGGTATTTAGGTTATGCAAATTTATAGGGAATAATCTAAAGAGCAAGGTAGGTATCAGGGACAGGGGTCAGGGCAATTGGGGAATAGGGTATAAGTTGTGTAGGGTTTCTTTTCGGCATGAAGTCAACATTGTTTGAATGGATGGTGTTGAATGTAGTGCAACTTTGTGAATGTGATTAATCTTCCTGCAGTGTAAGTTTGTGGGTGGCTGACATGGGAATCTTTAGGTTTTGAAAGGAAGCTGACAAGGATATTATTGGTACATCTGAAAAAACTTTAAATGTATTCTGTATGCTTAAGACCAGTGCAAATTTCTTGATTTAGATAAGCATACTTAAGGTGTTTGCATAAAACCTAAAAAGGAGCAAAATTTTCAAGAAACATAAAATATTCAAACTTCTTTCAATCAACTGAAGATAGATAGATAGTATAGAAAGATGGAACCAATATATGAATGTCAAGCAAAATAATGGCAAAGAGGTCTACATCAAGAATTTTTATGATTCCTCTCAAGTGCCAGGGACAAAGTAGTATTTTGAGTATGTTTATCTAGCACAGGGTAAGCAGAGCCAAGTCCATAGTAAGTGTCTACTCCTGCAAAGATACACTTCTTGACTCAAGGGTCTACTGGCAGCAGTTTGATTTGTCAACCATGTGTGGAGTTTTCCCCCAGGGAATCTGCCCCATTACCATCTACGTTTTCTTTCTTGTTGGTAGATAGAACAGTTCTTCTTGGCAATGTGTGCTTCAAAAGGTGCAAGAGAATTATGTCAAAATTCAACCCATATCTGCATACTGCAACCCCCAACGTCCATTCACTTCATCGGTCCAGGTAGATACTTCAAGTGAGCACACCAGTATATCTACTCATGGGTTTCAATCACCTTTCTACTCTATAAGAAGTTTCAAGAAGCAGATGTGGCTCAAGTGATTGGGCTCCCATGTACCATATGGGATGCCTTGGATTTGAATCCTGGGGCCTCCTGGTGAAGGCAAGCTGGCCCACATGGTGTGGAGAGCTGATGGTCTGCATGGCATGGAGAGCTGACAGCCCATGTGGCATGGAGAGCTGATGGCCTGTGCAGCATGGAGAGCTAGCACAAGATGATGAAGCAAAGTGAGACAAGCAGACACAGAAAAATGAACAGTGAATGGACACAGTGAGCACAAGCAGCAAGGGGGGTATAAATAATAAATAAAATAAATCTTTATAAAAAAGAGAAGTTTCTTCCAATGGCCATTGACACATCTCACTTTAATGTATGCCTCAAATTCCCATGGTGATTCCTATAAGACCATGCCCCATATGGGCATTTTTAAAATTATAAGATATTAGGTATGATTATAGTAACACAAAAACACTTGGAAGACTGAAAGGCAGAAATCCTTCTTGCATATAGCTCCAAAAAGTGAAGGCTGCCCCACAGGGCCACACAGGGTTTGCAGCTAAGGAGAATATAACCACAAGCTTGAGCCATGGGAGAATGTTAAGTATAACAGGCAAGGTATGGTTAGCTAGGATTTAAGGGTTCTCTGTATTGGCCAATCTGAATAAATCTGTGAGCTCTGGGACATAGGGGATGTACCTAATTATTTGGTAGCTTGTCCTGAGGAGATTAGGGCGTGTGCATAGAGGCCCCAGTGTATTAGAGTCTGTTAAGCTGGTGGTGGAGTGTGGCCTTAATTAGCTGCTCAAAAGGAGGAGCTGACAGGCTTCTATCTAGGGCCTCAAAACTGAGTCAAGATGGCATTTCAAAGAAACTATGTTACAAGTAAACCCCAGTGCTTGGCCTCAGTTTTGAGCTTGATTATTTGGGCTATTTGAGTGGTCTAAATAGTAGACTTCCAAAGAGTGGGTCATAAACTGATCTAAATGGCATAGAAGATATTTTATTATGATAGTCAAAGGGAAGAAACCAAGTAGAAATATGAGAAGTCTGACAATACTGGCTTGAGAAGAACTCCCCAATTGTTTGGCATTAACCAGGAGTAAAAAATCAGGTATGGAAGGGGCTTCTAGTAATATTTTCATTGAATTATGGAGTGTGATATAGATGTGGTTTATGCTTTCTATGGTGGATGATTTTGTGATTGAGGCTTTTAGTTGGAATGGCCTCTTGTCCAATGCCATTAATCAACATAAAACAAGTATTAACATTACAAACACCTCCTTGATTATCTAATATTTAATTGTGGGCCAATCTATTTTCAAAAACCATTTTTGCAAGGGTTATCTGACCTTGATTAAGTGGATATAATATTTGTTATCTTTTAGAAATATGAAATACTAGAGCAGATATCTCTAATTAGATGTCAGTGATTTATAATAACTGGGTTAGAGCAATGATCCATGCAGCCATTCCAACAAGTCTTAAATGGATTGCAAATACCAGTATTATAGGTATGACTGTGGCATCTCAATAATGTTTGGTTGATGCATGAGCTCCCTTGTTTTTTGGGCCACAATTATGTTTCTAGGACATTATCTTTAGATTGGAAAATTATACCTCACCTAACATAACTGAGAATTACTAAAGAACAGGACTGTAGGAAGACAGTGACTTCTGTTGGGCATAGAGTGAGAGTTTGGTGTTATCCATTCAGTCACTCATAGGTGCTACATGTTGAAGAAACATGATAGCAATCACCAGTGACCATGAAGGGCAGCCAGTCCAGATACAGGGGAAGTGAAAGTTTGGAAGAGGTTTTAATTTCTCAATATTTTCCATCTCTGTGCCAGATATGAGCTGGATAAATGTTTGGAAGCAGGGCGATTGCAAATCCAGCAGTTATGGTTAATCAATGAATAAGACACTAGTTCAGTTAACGTATGCATAAATTGGACATCTGTATAAATATTCAAGGGGCTGGGGTGATGAGTTTGGCTTTAATTTGCCATGTAGTCTTTTGGAGGGCAAGAGGGACAGGACTTGCTAGGGTGCTAGAGACTGAGGAGAGAATACTGATGATGAATAATGACAAAGGGGGAGGAAAAGAGATTGGAGGCAAATAAATACATAGCACATTAGGAAGCCAGCAGAATTCTCCTGTTTTACCTAAGAGAAAACATAGCATGGATACCTAAGGCCACTCTTTAGGCAAGAGAGTCATATTAATAGGAACTATAAACTTGGAGGCACTGCAGAGTTATTGGACTGGGTTCCACAGTCAGTTAACAGGGTAAAAATTAATATTACAATCATGAAGGGCATAAATTAAATTACAGTTTTATAAGTATCACCAAGCAAAGCTGGGTCACAGGGCAAGCAAACTACACTGTCTAGAAAATCAGTCTGGTGGGTCTCACATTTAAAAACAGGACTTAGTGTGACAAGTCACTGGAAAATTGAGGCTGTCTGGGGTCTTTCATGGGTGGTGACACTTTCCCAGCTCTGGTGTAGTTGGTACCCCTGACAATTGTTTAGGATGCAGGGAGAAGTGATCTCCAACAGTGAACTCCTGGTCTGGGGAACTGTTGTCTGAGGTGATGTCAACTGTAGCAATGAGCACCTGGGCTGAGATAATGTCATCAGGGATGTGGGGTAGGGGTATCCTTCCCAGATGGAGACCCACTTGGATTGAAGAGGGTCATGTTTTTGTGGCTCTATGACATTAAAAATAGGCTGAGCTGCATGTAGAATTTGAAGGCAATATTAGTTCAAGAGATTGACTTGCAAAAATCTTTTTAATCAAGGGACTTTGTGGGTGCACACCTAGCAAGGATGATACTTCTGTAATTTGACCAAAATGCTGACTAGTGCAATTAAAGCCCCAATTAAAGTTAGTTGAATCTAAAATCTCCCAAGAGTCCAAGGTCTTGCCCAGATGAGAGGGATACTGTTGCAAATAGGTTTTAAATCATATGGCCTGATTTGGGTGAAGGTTGCTAATAAAATATATTGTTTGGTAATTAAAATATTTGTAACTGAGGTTCAAGCTCCAGTATTAGCTTGTAGTCATCACCTCCAATTTGTCCAATTATTATGGGCCATTTGCCACAGTTGGTTCAGTTGGTGATAGGTCAGATAGGTCTTTGGCTGCAGGGTTTCTCTTAGCTAAATTTTATCACATGTGCATCTCAGCATTTGCCAAGTTTGGATGAAGCAAGGACTTTTTTGGAAAGTTGGAGGCCCTGGATTGGAAACCAATGAAAGCACCCATACCAATAACAGCAAAACCAAGAGCCAACAGAATGGTGTGGACCTGCACCCAATAGGCTTTTTCTTGTTTTATGCTCTTTTCTCCCAACTCTGGCATGAATTTTTACCAAAGAGGATTTGTCTGGTCTCATCAGGATGGGATAGGGTTTTTGTTCCCTCATTCTTTTCTAATGAGATTATCATTTACCAAGAGGAGTTATTTCCCTTCTTGGTGGTACAAACATCAAAGGAATTGGCTCTGGAGAAATAACTTCAATTTACTAAAAGACATTGATGGGGAAGATTAATCATCCATCTCTAATATCATGAAAAATGTGGAGCATTCCTAGGGGGTGGAAATTTAGGTTTAAATGGGTTCCATACCGAATGGCTGCATAAGAAGTGCTGGTACTGTATGATAATCTGTCATTAATGAGTCCCATGAGAGTATCTGCCCTCAATTTAGTCTCCAAATCTTATGAGTAGAGGACAGAATAGAACACCCCCATACATGGGGAGAAATATTATTGAAGGAACTCATATACACAGAATCCTCATAAATATGAAGATGATAAATGCTCCCTTTGAATACAGAAATGGCAATAGGAAGACTTGTAAAAAATAGTATGCCATGTAAGTCTTCCCAAAGGCCTGGAATTAAGAGAAATTAAGCTTGGGAAAAAGTGAAACCCAACCAACAAGAATCAATGGTGGAGGGGTGATGCCATTAACACAGTGACAAGACATCACCTGAAAAAACCACAGAGATTCAGCAAATTTAAGGAAAATTTCACATGCTTTGACCTCTAGAGGATGATAGAGATTGGAGAAGTACTCCACAAATGCTGAATTAAAGAAAGAGGAAAATATCCAGTAGGAAACTTCCATCTCAGATGAGTTGGCCCTCTTCGTCTTCCTCTCACTGGATCCTGAGCACACTTTGGGACTTCTCCAGAGGCAGCTAGCAGCCCAGGTCCTCCCACAGGGGAAACAGACTTTAGAGGAACTCACAGCAGTGAGTTAGAACACCATGCATATGGAGGCACAAAGTGCAAATTCCACAGAGATTCAGGGAAGAACAGGAGCTTCTGGGGCATGCAGTAAACAAAAGGGCCCCTGGTTGGGGGAAGAAAAGCTGAGGAAGAATGGTGGTGGCCAAGTGGTGCACTCACTCAATCTAGTTCCTGTTGGTTAGAATCCCTAAACATAGAACAGACTTTTCTGGAGGGACCCACATTTCTGAATTGACCCCAGATTGCTCTCTGGAGCAAGATAACATAATATGGAAGAATCCTGAGGCAAAAAAAGCCTCAAAAAGAATAAAAGGGGGAGGATTAACCTGAACTGCTATAAGACTGGAGGTCCCAGAACTGAAAAGTGTAAGGAAAATGGTACACTGAATGATGGAGAAAATTTAAACAAATTATAGGAGCTGGGGAGAAAATTGTACACAAAACCCCAAACAGAACAGATCAAGATTGCTGGAGAAGAAATAGAGGAAAGGAACTTACAAGTTTTGACAGGTGGTTTTCAGGGTTCAGGTTCTGGGTGAATAAGCACTTACATGAGATAGAAACTTACCTAAGATTCAGTTTGGTGATTTAGGGCCTAACAAGAGGGACTCCATCTAAGGCCTGCTTAATTTATTTAATAATTTCTCACATTTTGATCTGGATCTAAGCTATTGAGACTTGTGATAAAAATTTAAGGTGTTGAGCAATACTTTCAGTTACTGCCCAAGGTCTTGGAGTTGTACTTAAAGATTGTTTTATGTTATGATATCGTCAGTTTTTCCTTGGTCATCATTATTATGCCATCTCAGACCTAAAGAAATTACTTGCTGTGTCAAAATAGCTGGGAACACACATTCATAACTCTTGAGAGAAAACAGTGCACCAGGGAGACTATAATGAGTACTATGATTGATAAATGCCCAAATGCCCAACTCATAGTATGTGCATATGCTCCTAAGCCCAAGCCTGATGATTTAAACCAACTGAAATCAAAGTGATCAGATCAGGGCCAAGAGGAAGATCTTACCTGTTTAAGCCATGTGGCTTCTTTAATTATTTCATACAATTGTGTCTCAATTTCCCCAGAAGTGTTTATCCAACTACAACAGGTGGTGTTGGAAATGGCAAAAATGTATCCTTGTTGAGCTAAGTAATCAAGTACAGAAATGCTATTGTCTGAAATAAGTTAACCTAATAAATCTAATGACTTGCTGTGTAGCTATAGCTCTCCCAGTAGATTCAGTAATTTCTCCTATTGTAATTTATAGATTTCTAATCATGTTTTCATTTGTTTTAACCCCAAGCCAAGGTAGCAGAAATCAACAAAAGAGGTGAACCGAGAATCACTAGCTCCCTGGTTAAATACTATTTTGCCTGAGAGTGTAGATTAGGGGAGTATCCCAGTGAGAAGTTTCAGATTGATTATAAATTCCTAAGAGGCTGTGAAGAGGCCAAATGCACAGACATTTACCAGCTATAAAGGCAATTTACTGCCCAGGCCAATATCTTATCAAAACCTCCACAATAAATATATACCCTGGTTGAGCAATATAACTGTAGCCAAAGTCATGTTGTTTATAGATGCATTACTAGGAATAATATTATATGTCCTTATTATCCAAGTTTTTTTTCTAGGCAGTACAAATGAGGAGTTGACCAAACTTTACTTGTCTTATGAATCTTTTGCAGAGTCAAGGTCTTAAACATGAAAGTGAACATGCATGTTTATGGTAACTTGTAATTCATGGATACATGTGAATTTTTTTAGTGAGGTCTCTGAGCTCTTCTATTATATCTGTTCAGTTCTCTAAATGAGTTGTGGCTATAGTGAGATCACAGTTCCAAGAAAGCTCAAAGAAGAGTAAAGAGGATATTTGATATGAAAAAATGGTGCAGTTTGATCCAAAGATATTGAAGCATTTGGGATAAGAAAGAAATTTGTTATGGGTAGAAAAATGGGGTCCAATGTAATGTGTATAGATTGTAGTTTATGGTGACACATCCAACAGTCTCTGAGGTTACCTCCCTTTGGAATGTTTTGGGAGAAGTGGACAATGATGTTGCTTTTCCAGGCCAGTGCAAGGACAAATCATAGTGATATAGAAAGGTTTTTATGCATTATAAGTGTTAGTAATGTAAATTCTATTGAGCACTTGATCTGTCACTTTGGGGTAAGTAGTCTACCTTGTGATATTGTCTATTTTAATTCTTGGCTAGTTTGATTTTTAAGTCTCCAGATTTCAGTCAAGTCCAGGAGTGTGAGGGAGCCTTCTATAGTTGTGTGATGGCTACACATGGCTCAAGACCCTATAATTATATTGCAGTGTCATATGTTAGGAGTACTTTGTAGGGTTCCTTTTGATTAAGATCTAGGGCTTTCTTTTGTCTGTGCCATTTCCAGTAGACCCATTATCCATGTGCCAGCTTATGATTAATAAGGTGTCTGTCATGTGGGTCAGGAAAGGTGTCTTTTACATGTTGAAGGTAATCTTTGGTATAATGCATTAAAGATTTGCAAATTGGGTCCTGTCATGATGTGACAATAAGTTGTCATTTCTAAATTTTATTTCTAGAGATAGGTTTGCCAGTATGCCCCCCATTTTCAATTGGCATACCAGGAGAAAAGTATTCTCTTTGTTTCCATAGCATGCTGAAATCATGAATTGCACCAGAAGCACACCTGTTACCACTATAGATGTTAACAAATTTCCTTCAGATAGAAAGCAGACTTTCTTAAGAGCATATAATTCATTCTTTATGGCAGAAGAAAATTGTGGAATGCCACCACATTCACTGAGTTCATAGTGTGTAGTAACCACATAGCCTGCTTGGAATTTGCCACTGGAATTTCTAGCATAAGAAATATCAATAAATAGGATGGCATCTGGGTTGGTTATCACAGTATTATGGAATCATTAATTTTAAAGTTATCAGTTTACAGTTATGGGGTATCCCTTCATTGGATAAATGTAGCAGAGTAGCAGGGTTAAGAACATTGCTGAAATTTAGGTGAAGATTAGGAGGTGAAATAGAATGATCTCATAAGAAGTCAGTATTTTGGAGGAAAAATATTGGGTCTGCTCAGATTTACATTTGCTGAGGCTTTAACAAATTTGGCTGCTTCTACTGTAGTTTTAAAACAATGCATCTGCATCAAGGTGAGGGCTACAATAAGCAATAGATTTGGAATTTCCTCTGTGTTCTGAGTTAACATGCCTATTACTTTTTATATAACCATTCACTCTAATTATTTATTGTTAACAAGGAGGGCAGATCTTGATTGAAACTATGCAAATAATTATATAACCACAAATATAACAGTATTCAGTAACATTTTTCAAATTCTGAGGTGGTCAGGAAGGAAGATAAGATAAATTATGAATTATAGATAGCTTAATTTATTAATGGATCCCATCTATCTAGAAACTTCAATAATAAAATATTAGCAATAATTCAAACAAAACTATTTTCAGTTCATTTAGACCTAGGTAATTAATTCTAGTTTCATTAGCTCTTCTGTTAGCAATTTCATGAATCTATCATTTTCTTTACTAGAATTCTGGAGATTTTGACTCAGTCCAGTGGTAAGCTCTCAAAGTTATTTCAGCAACACCACATAATCCTTCAGGACTTTGCATAGTACTTTCCATAGGTCTCTAAGATAGCCCTTTTTGTTGAAGTTGAAGCACACTGACCTGTAGCTGATTGCATGCATTTTCAGGGAAGCAACAGAATAAAAAGATCTGTAGATCACAAAACACATTTCATATGTCCACGGTTAACTTATTGCTCTTTTACAAAAGTGAACATTCAGATGAGAGTTCATGAAACATTATTTTAAGAACAGCTGAACTTATGACCAATAATATTATTTTTGTCTACCATCAGGCATATTAGTACTGGGACAACTCATGCACAATGATGATATTGACAAATCTCTAAGAACTTTTTATAATTTCTGAAATGTTTATATCAATAGCATGTTATCCTATAAATTTAACCATAAGAGTTACAAAATCATATTAAACTGATAACACTTCCTATGCAACTGATAACATATCAAATAAAACTAACTAGTTTACCACCTTTCTTTTTACAAGGTGAAATTTAAAATATTTTGTGGTTTTCCAAGAGCCCTGTGGAAAATCCCAATGAAATTTTGAGATCAAGAAGACATCATTTATGGTTCAATTTTTCAAAGGAAACTGTCAAAAGGTGTCAGATTTTACCATTTTGTTAAGATCATGAAACAATAATTAGTTACCTAGCTAATTCAAATGACAACAAAACATTTTAAAAGCAAAGAGAGGACTGCTCACATCTATTGTTTGGAAAACTCACCAGAACCCCAAAATTGGAGAACATGGTGAGCTCAAGAAGGTTCTAAGACAGGTTTCAAAAGTAAGCAGAACTTTGCACTTTTTGCAAGTTCTGCCCTGTTCAGTTTCTTCTTCTCAAGGTGAATATAATCTCTATTTTTGCATACCCTTTTAAAACAGCCAATAAAGCACATAAGAAAAATATTATATGGGTTGCTTCCTGATTACACACGCAAAAATAAAACTAGTGAATGCTTAATTCTGTGGGACATTCATTGTTCATTTTGATTGGAATTAACAGGTAATTTCAAAATTATAACCTTCAAATGCTGTTGGATATGTAAGGCTATTGTAGAAAGTAATTATGAAGAATCATTCATTCATAAATCCTTTTGATTGCATAATGTGTAATAAAAAATATGCAATGTCTGGAAGATTCATCAGGAATCCTAACACACTGATTCACTATAGATAAAAGGATAGAATTATCTGAAATAAATTTGGAAATAAAAATAAAGATTAATAAGCATGAACATTTTCAACATTCCTAAAGTTGTGACAAAAATAAAACAAGTTACACGTGAAAAGAAATATGAGAAATAAGTGTTCATTAAAATTTAGAACTATTAATGTTTACATTCATATTTATACATTAAAATGTATATGATTTATATTCTAGAGAAAATTAGATGTCTGTGAATAAAATCTCATGAAATTTCTGTGCTTGACATTATCTGCACATTACTTATTGAGGTGAAATTCATATAACATAAATTTAACGATTTTAAAAGTACAGCCAGTGGCATTTAGTTCACTGACAATTGTGCATTAACTTTATCTAATTTCCGAACAATTTTATCTCCTCCAAATGAGACCTCATACCCACAAAGGTAGTTAGTCCACATTCCCCACTTCCTTAAATCCCTGTCAACCGTTAATCTTCTTTCTGTCTCTAGGGATTTACCTATTCTGGATATTGCTTATAAATGAATCTTTAAAAATGTGACATTTTGTATCTAGCTTCTGT
>JAQZBX010073703.1:0-14870 GCA_029593785.1 Cabassous unicinctus | reverse complement strand
TGGGCACTCAATCCTGAGTAAAACCCTACTTTCATGGTCAAATAAAACATTCTAAATTGATTTAAGCAAGTATATTTAAAATCTTAGAATTCAATACATTCAAAAGTATCACACCCAGAGGAACAGACTACTTTACAAACATAATCCTTTTTTTGCAGGGGGGAGTTCATAAATAATCTCAAACTGCCATACTCCACCTTCTGAATCCCAAAAAAGTTATTACAATATTTGGTGACACATTATAGTGAGTAACAGCTGATTTATAAATGGGGATGTGGCTGAAAATGGTAGTCTAGGGATGTAAATGCCAATTGACAGAAAGATAGAAAATAATCTAGGACTGAATAGCACATTATACCCAGAGGTGTATGAGAATTGTGGTTGATGTTACAGATGCAAGAGTGGCCTTTGTGAGCTAGAGCAGGTATACATCACTATTGCAGGGTGGTGGGAATGTGGAGAAGCATGGGAAAAATAAAACTGGAGTAAACTTTGCATTGTGGTTTACAGTAATAATGTAATATTCTTGCATCTATGCCAAAGTTTTACTGTATTGATAATTGGGAGGGGTTATGGAAAATATACGCCAAATGTATGCTATCAACTTGGTAATAATCGAATTATATTATCTCATATTATGTAAGAAATGTTGCTCCATGGTGTGGTATGTTGATAGAGGAGTGTTTTTTGGGAATTCTGCACATGTGCATGATTGTTTTGTAAGCTTAAAACTTCCGTCATAAAAATATATTTAAAAAATAATAATAGGGTGGGTTAGGGGAAAATACACCAAACATAAGGTAAGGATTATAATTAGCAGTAAGATTTTGACATTATTCTTTCATAATTTGTAACAAATGTCTCATGACAATGCAAGGTGTTGGTGGAGAGTTGTTGTATGGGACATCTGTATGATGTTATGAATGTTTGCTTTTTAAGTTCACAACTTTTACTATACACTTATTGTTTATGTATGTTCATGTATACATGATATAAAAATAATAATAATAGGATGGGTTGGGGGAAATAATTTGGTTAGTAGTAATATTTTGAGGATGCTCTTTAATTATTACTTAAAAATGCTAAGCAACAATACAAGGTATTTGTGGTATGGTGAGGTATGAGAGCCTTTTATGATGTTATGTATGTTTGTTTTGTAAGGTCACAACTATTGCTATACACTTATTGTTTATGTCTGTTCATGTATGAATGACATACTTCAATAAATTTCAAAAAATAAAAAAAAATGTATATAGATAAAGTCATATTGTATGTAACATTCGTCTCTGGAAGTTTTACATGTGGTTAACTTTGTGAGACTCATCCATATAACTGACTAGGCAATCGTGAATTCATTTTCATTGTTTAAATGAGTAAAATTTATTCATTTAAGCATATCACTTATGATGGATTTCTGAGTTATTTCCCTTAGGGCCTACTGTGAATATCTTTGGTGTAAACATTCTAGTAATGGTCTTTGGGGTACACAGATACATGCATTTCTGGTGGGTCCAAAACTAGCAATGGAGTAAATGGTTCAAAAAATCTGTTTATTTTTGGATGATAAAAGAAATCTAAGAATTTATAAGGGATTGGTAAAGAAGATGTGACAATGAAAATTAGAAAGCATAATGTATTTAAAAATACATTGGTGTACATAGCAGGAAGCTTATATTCTTACATGAGTTTCTCAGAAAATAAGCAAATGAAAATGAATATATTTAAAGAATTAAATCAAATTTAAAAATCATTTTACTTCATATGGATTAATAAAATAAAGTTTAAAATTAGCATCACATCTATTTATATAAAAATCATTAAATTCCTATGAAAAATATATATATTGTGAGATGCCCATCAGAAAAAAATGTATTATTTATTTAAAAAATAGAAATGAGAAAAAATAATCTAAGGAATATAAACTATCCAAGGATTAGATTTAAAAAATTAAATTTGCCTAATTTGTTACATTAATTCAATATAACCTCCACTAAATTCCCTTCAATATTTGTTTGTGTACATATGTGTGTGTGCATGTAGTCACAATTTGGTTATGGAATGTGTAAAGTGATGCAAAAATAAATAGTTGCTCAGATAACTTCATAATAACAGAATAGTGTTATTAATTCTACCATATATCAAAACAGTATAAAACTGAAATATTGTAAAGTTATGTTGGAGCATGCATATACACAGGAGGCCTTGCTATTTTTAATATAAAAGGAATTTAGTATGAAGGCATACATGAGACACATCTAAGTGTGGATCTTTTTGTTTGTCCTATTTGGATATGATTGAACATTGAAGATGTGTTGATCAATAATTTTTAATGAAACTTGGAAAGTTAGCCATTATTTCTTTGAATAGTTTTTCTACTTCAATCTCTCATCTCCTTCTGGCAATTCCATTAATTATATATTGGTACACTAAATCATTTCCCACATTTCTGCTATACTCTTTTCTTTTTGCTCATAATTTTTCCTCTATTATTCAAATTGTTTAACTTATATCAGTGCTGCTTTAAGATCTCTGGATATTTCTTTTGTCATCTCCAATAAACTGTTTTGCACCCCTAGGGAATTTTTCATTTCAATAATTTTCAACTTCATAATTTCCTTTAGAGGTATTCAACTTTCTTTTAGTTTTCAAAAAAAAAAATAGCTGTGTTTATTTATATTTGATATATTTATATTCGCTAAGACATTTTCATATCTTTCTTTAATACCTTAAAAATGGTTTCTATTAGCTCTTTAATCCTATTTATAATGTCTCCTTTAATGTCTTTACAAGGGCAACATGTGGAACCCTAAGAGGGCAGTTTTGTTACTTTCTTTGTACTGTATTTGTGTTTATGTGTATGTGTGAGTTTATGGGGCATATTTCCTGATTATTTGCACATGTAATAAGTTTTTATTGTAAACTAGGTTATTAGATAATAGAAGGTAGGCACTGAAACCTGACAAGCTCCTTACTTTTTGGTTTGATGATTTTTGTTCACTTGCTTCTTATTTAGTGAATTGACTGGATTGCTTCACTGCAGTAAACCAGCCTCTATGGCACTTGTCAGAGACTGAAACCTTGGGCATGCACTCTGCTCTCTAACCACTTACCATGAGATAATGGTGATTATACCTCATGTGTTTTCTGTCTTTATTAGTATTGTACACATATCTATAGTTCCATGAATTGTTCATAATTTTCTGCATTGTTTTTGACAGTGTACAAATAAATATCATTCTTCAATCTGATCCAATTATTGTTAGTCACTTTGGATGAAATAAACTTTGATGGCATTGTTTCAGGCTTATTGTGACCACAGGATTTCTCTTCTTTACAATAAATTTGCTTTTATATTTTCATAAAAATTAAAGTGATTAGACATATTTTAAGCAAGGGTAACACAGCATTATCAGCTTTCTCATTATGTTAAATACAATATTAATAGTCTTATTGACAGCACCCTCAGGCTTGAATTTCTTTACACTTCTAATAAAGTCAATTTCCATTGGGAGATCACAGAACTCTCTGTTCTTACTGCCTGGAAAACCCCAAGAACAGGAACAGGTTTGGTCCATTACAATTTTTTTAATAGATGGTATAATTATGTCTACAAGAGAACAGAGAAATTATACATCTTTTGCTAGTATGTTGACTGGAAATTTAAATATTTTAATTTTATTTATAGATTCAATGAAATTCAACCAGCAATTTTTAGAAAAAATTAACAATGCATTATTTGCATAGGCAAATATTTATCAAAGATAAAAAAATTCCAAGATTTTCCTTAAGTAGAATAATGATAATGATTTGGTTCTACTTCCATTAATTGAGACAGCTTTGCATATCAAACGTTTTGAAATTGATATATGGACAGAACATATCTCTTCCAAAACTTTATAAGAATTGGTGTTAATTTACCTGTGAAGCCATCTTGTCCTGGACTTTGACTTTTTGAAAGTTTTTTGGTTATTGTTACAATCTCTGTACTTATTATAGGAATCTAAGGATTTTTTGTCTGACAGAATCAATTCCATGATTTGTGTATTTGTACAAATTTTTCCATTTTCTTAGTTTATCTATTTTTGCCTACAGTTATTCTTATTGCTCTCATTATCATTTTTATTACTATAATTTTGTAATAATATCACTATCTTCATTTTATATTTTAGTTATTTATTTATTTTTATTATTTTCTTTGTTCATCTAAATAAGGATTTGTCAAATTTATTGATTTTTTCAAGGAAGCAACTTTTTTTGTTGTTGATTCTCTCAGTTTACTATTCTCTATTTAATTTACCTCCAATTCTCTTAGTTCCTTCCTTCTGCTACATTTTGGCTTATTTTTCTCTTCTTTCTTAATTTGCAAATAGGTGAATTAGATAATTAATTTGATATCTTTCTTCTTTAGATATCTAAGGATTCATAGGTACATATTTTACTCTTGCACTTACTTTGCTTCATTCTGTAAGTTTTGGTATGCTATGCTTTCATTTTCATTTTCCCTAAATATTTTCTAATTTCTCTTGTTATTTAATATTTAATTCATTGATAAATTAAGATATGCTGTTTAGTTTCCAAATATTTGTGCATTTGCAATGTGTTTTCTTTTATTGACTTCTAGCTTCACTACATGTAGTTGAAGAAGTTACTTTATATATTGTTAATATATTAAAATTTATGGAGACTTTTCTTTTGCAATAAATATTGTCTATGCTTTAGGACAATCCTTGTGCACTGTGAATACCAGATCACTTTTTCAATATGCTAAAATCCATTTATGAAAAACCCATAGCTAACATAGTACTCAGTGTTGAGAGAATTTAAGCATTCCCTTTAAGATGAGGAACAAAAGAATTATGCCCACTGTCACCAATGCTATTCACCATTGTACCAGGAGTTATAACCATAGAATTTAAGTAAGAAATATAAGTGGAAGGCATACAAATGGGAAAGGAAGATGTAAAATTATGTTTATTCATAAACATCACCTAATATAGAGAAAATCCAAAGGAATGCACAAGAAAACCACCAAAGCTAACAAAAAATTTTAACAAAGTGCCAGGGCAAAAGATGAATGCTCAGAAATCAACTGCTTATATATATACTGCAATCTGAAGAGAATCTTAAGAAATCAGTTCTATTTATAATAGCATTAAAAAGCATAAAACATCAAGGAATGATAAGGACAAATAAATTGCAAGATATCCCATATCATAGATTGGAAATCTAAATATTGTAAAGATGTAAAAAATATCCAAATTGATCTATAAATTCATTACATTTCTTAACAAAATTGCCGCAGCTTTTTTTGTAGTAATGGAAAAGATCTCCGGATTCAGATGAGTTGTGTAGTTAAATAGAACATCAAAAGCTATTCTAAAAATAAATAAATTTTGAATACTCACCCTTTCCAATTTCAAATTACAGAACAAATGCACAATAATAAAAACAAATATGACCCTGGGGAAAAAATTGAGACAGACTAATGGAAAAGAAGTAAAATCTAGAAACAGACCCACAGATGTATGGTCTATTGATTTTTGACCTGGGTGCTAAGTACATACAATGGGAAAAGAATAGACACTTCAAAAGATTGGTGGGAATATTGAAAACCAAATCCAGACGATGATGTTAGACCCCTACAATACATTTGATGCAAACATATACTCAAATTGATCCAAGAACCTCAGTATAATACCTAAATATAAAATTCTAAGAAGATAACATAGGACAAAGCATAATCACATGGTTTAGCTAAATGGATTATTAAATATCACACCAGAACCACAAGCAATGAAGGCAAAAACAGAAAAATCTATGTTCATTAAAATTTAAAAAATTGCATCCAAGTATTTTATTGATAAAATTAAAAATAAACAAGCTCTAGAATGGTAGGAAGTAGTTGCATACCATAGATTAGGATTAAGTACCAAGATATATAAAAATGTTTAAAATGTGACAAAAATCAACTCAAATGCCCAATGTGAAAAAACAATAAGCAAATTGAGGGTAAAAAATGCGCCAAAAGATGTAAACAACCCAAATATGCATCAAAGAAAGAATCCATAAACAAAATGTCTTGCCTACATGTAATAAAATTATTTTTCAGCCATAAGAATGAAGTCATGAGACATACTGCAACTTGGAAAAACCTTGAAAATAATATGCTGAGTGAAATAAACCAAGAAACATATGGATAAATATTGTATGAATGAAATTATAAGATAAATCTAGAAATAGCAAATCCACCAAAACATAAAATAGGATAGAAGTTACCATTGTTGGGGCTGGAGGGAATGAGGGAATGTACATTTGATGGATATGGAGCTTCCGTAAAAAAAATTAATATAATTAAAAGAAAGGGAACACCTTCCCTCCAAAAAAAAAAAAAAACAATTAAATTACTTGAATTAAGATGTTGATTTTATTTATGGAGATTGGGAGAATATTGGGAAAGAATAAATATACCAAATTTGATACCTGCCAATATCTTTTCTTTTTAATATGGTTTGATGGTTTCTGGAGTGTTTTATTTTTATACATATGGGACATTATATTTATACATAAAACATTGTTTGCTAAAAGGTAAATAATGAAATGTATTAAACAGTTATACTATACTAAAAACTGCTTTTTAACGTTAGCACACATTGAAATATCCCAAGTATGTAATGAATGAAAAAGAAGGCAATGCAGAAAAGTTTAAAAAGGAAAAAAACTTAAATTTTCTAATGAATATGTCAGGTTTGACAGATACTGGAAATAACTTAGAAAACATAGATTGTGTAAAATACTAATTGGTATAGGTTTAGTGTATCCAGGTAACTGTTTATATTGTCAATATTTTTCTTGTATAGTATACACTTTTTCATTAGAACTCTTAGCCTAATAATCATTTATTTTAAATTTCTGATCTGATTTTTCTAATAATCTACCTTATTGGTTATTTTTTTTCCTCATTCTTTTTCATTTGACTATTTTTTTTATTTTTGAATGCTTGTAATTTTTAAATTGAAATACAGTTATGATATTTGCAGTAAAATGCATTAGGTAAAAAGGTTTCTAACGTAGTCTTAGTTTCCTTGTCACTATACAAACACCACAGTGAGATTGCTTGACAATGGGAATTTCTTGCCTCAGGGCTTCGAACTTTGAAGACTTGCTAACTTTGAAGGCCAGTTGCCTTTATGCTGGGCAGAAATCCTTGGCTTCCTTGGCTATTCCATAATATGGAAATGTTCTCTGCTTTAAGCTCCAGGTCCTGTTGTCTTCCAGCATCACTCCCCAAAATAGATTTAACTTCATAAAAACTAGTTCTGTAGGACCACAACTGAATTAAACATAATATCATCAAAATGTCCTATTTATATAAAAACAATAATGGATTAATTGTAAAACACATTTTTCATTTTGTTTGGCTTGTTTGTTTCTTTAATGGTTACATAATTCAATGTACCACAGCCCTGTGTCCTCCAAAGACATGTTTTTCCCATATACAACACAAAATCATTCCATCACATATCAAAAGCCTTAAGTTATTTAAGTAGCAAATTTTAATCCAAAGTTATGGGCCCTTGATATTGATGAATGTACTAATGAGCCTTTACTTTTGAAATTGAAGCTTAGCCTACTATTATAGGATGCATAAGTTACCTCGTGAGAGCTTCCTTGTTGCTCAAATGTAGCCGTTTTCTAAGCTGAGCTCAGCATATAAATGCATTACCTTCCCCCCCAGCATTGGACATTACTCCTGGGGATGACCCTCCCTGGTACAGAGGGATTACTACCAAGCGCCAACTATAAATGCAACTGGAAGAAGGCATTGAAAGGGGGAAAGTGTAAAGAAAAATGTTATATATGGCTCAAAGGATTCAAAGTGGGAGATCATTCCACAGGATACACTTATGCACATCTCAGCAAGATCTCATTGACTGCCAAAGTAATTATAGAATCAAGGAGTGGAGACATCAAGACACTATAGGTAGGGGAAACAGCTCAGGAGTTTGGTGCCTTGCCAGTGGATCCTACTTGAGAACATATGCTACCCAGTGTGACAGAGTTGGACTCAATTGTGGTTTCCCTACACATGGTTCTCTCCCCTTCAAGTTCAACCTGTAGTTAATGCTAGACTTGACAGGTGTATGTCAAAAAGACTTAAATCTTTTGGCTGCCCATGTACCAACTGGGCCCTGAATCTCAAAAGAGTTGCACCGCCTACTCTACAGATCATTGGAGTCACCGAAGACAACTAACATGGACATGAAAATGGACAAAGGCCATCCCAAGCAACAGAGAAAGTCTACAACTGCAGGCAAACTAGTCTCAAACATCTGACCCACGGGATCTGTATTAGTCAGCAAAATGGGTGCTGATGCAAAATACCAGAAATGTGTTGGCTTTTATAAAAAAATAGAATAAACAGTGAAAAAGTTTGTTCTTTGAGAAGATAAAGAAAATTGAGTAGATCGACAGAAAAGAAAATTGCAAATAAATAAAGTAAATATTGAGAGTGAGGACATTGCAACTGACTCTGAATAATAAGAGAGACTACAAGAGGATACTATTAACAACTGTATGCAAACAAACTAAACAATGTTGATGAAATAGACAAATTCCTAGAAACACATGAACAACCTACTCTGACCCTAGAAATCATAGAAGAACTCAACAAACCAAGAACAAGTAATTAAAGTGAAATAGACATCAAAAACTCCCTAAAATGGAAAGTCTATGACAGGAGAGCTTCACAGATGAATTCTACTAATCATTTCAAGAAGACACAATACAAATCTTGTTCAAACTCTTCCAAAAATTGAACAGGAAGTAACTCTACCAAGCACATTCTATGAAGCCAAAATCACCTTAATATCAAAGCTAAGAAAAGATATTATGAGAAAAGAAAATTACACGTCAATTTTCCTAATGAACAGAGAGGCAAGAACCATGAAAACAAATACTTGGAAGATGAATCCAAAATCACATTAAAAATTATTCCTCACAATCAATTGGGTTTTATACCAGGTATGTAAGGATGGTTCAACATAAGACCATCAATCAGTGTAATCCACAATATAAATAAATTGAAGAAGAAAAATCACATGATCAGCTCATTAGATGTAAAATAGAGATCTAACAAAATACAACATTTTTCTTGATAAAAAACTCTCCAAAAAATAGGAATAGATGAAAACTGTCTCTTTATAATAAGGTGCATATGAAAAATCAACAACTAACATCGTTCTCAATGGATAAAAATAGAAAGCTTTCCTACTGAGATCAGCAAGAAGACAAAGATGCCCATTGTCTCCAGTCTTATTCAGGATTGTACTAGAAGTTTCAGCTAGAGCAATTAGGCAAGAAAAATGAATTGAATTCACCCAAGTATTAAAGGAAGAAGTAAAACATTCTCTACTCACTGATGTTATGATCTTTGTTTAGAAAATCCATGCCAAAATTACTAGAATTAATAGACTATATTTAAAAAGTGGCAAGATAAAAGATTACTAAATAAATTTTAATAGCATTTCCATATACAATTAATGAGTAATCTGAGGAGGAAGTCAGATAAAAAAATTCGGTATTGATTCCTTTTCTCTTCCTCCCCATCTCTTTACACTGTGTTTTGTACATTTCTAGATGTCTTTTAAAATTGTTCTTTTTTATTTTTATTGAAAGTCAAGATGTACAGAATAAAACTCATTGAGATAAATAGACTTCTAGTGTTGTCTTAGTTTCCTGACTCCTATGACAAATATCACAATGGATTGGCTTAACAAGAAGAATTTATTGGCTCTTGGTTTCAGAGGCTGGAAGGCTTGCTACCTCTGGAGGTCAGTTCTGTTTTCACTGGGCAGTAATCTCTGACTTCTTGGATTTCCCATCAAATGGAAATGTCCTCTCCTTTCTCTTCCAGGACATTTTGACTTACCACATTACTCTCTTATGTGGCTTTACCATCTTAAAATCTGATACATTTGGCCGAAACCTTAACTAAAAATATCTTCATAAAAACATCCTATTTACATAACCATTTTAAAGGATTAACAGTGAACATATCACAGTCTACCCTCTGGATATTCAAAAGACATGATTTTTTCCCATATGCAAAAGACATTCCTTCCATTATATACCAAAATCCTTAGGTCCTTTAAATAATTCAGTGCCAAATGTCTCGTGAAAATTTGTTAGGAGTTTTCTTCATTCTGGGCCAAAATACATCTGTGACTGATGGAACTGTGAACCCTAGGAAAAATGTACCAATTTCCACAATAAAATGGTGGAACAGACATAGGATAACCATTCCCGCTTCATAAGGAGAAAGCAGAAGGAAAGCAGGGATCATGGAACCCAAAAAAGTTTGAAATTCAACAGGACAAACTCCACTATTATATATTCAACACTGGTAAGTGTCTGAAGCTAATCACTTTTATAGAGGGTTTTTTATATATTTAATAATGTGTTCACCTTTCAGGTTTATAGTAATAAAATATTTGGAATTCAGCACAATTTTCCTTATCATTTCAAATTTTTTCAGTAAAACATAATACAAAGTGAGTAACGAGTTTTGGATAGAAACTCCTATATGTTTCCTTTGGATGATATTTAACTTTTTATTTTTAGAATTAATTTTAAAGAGAATTTTGGTTGCTTACTGTCCATATCTGAAATTAAACTATCCTAACATCTCCTACAAACCTTAGAAAAATTGACCCAGGTATTTTTTTGTGATGACTTAGCAGATAAAGTAACCACATTCTACATATGTTAGAAAAGATTTTTTTTTTAATTTTCACTTATCCAAGATATTATTAACACTCACACACAAAGATTAGCCAAGTTAAAAAATACAGTTTTAAAACTTGGAATTATGCATTTAAGAAGTATGTTATTATTGATAAAATGCAAATTCAAACAATCTTTAATTAAAGCAAATATAAAATGTTAACATTACAATTAGGGAAATGAGCATTCCCATATATTAATAAATGAAAGTTAAATGCATTTAAAATTATTTCATTTCTGAATGTTGTTATTTTCTTAGTTTCCTAAGGTTGGCCTAATTAAGGATCTCAAACTGGGTTGCTTAATATCCCAGAAATTTATCAGGTATTTCATTGCACATTTCTGGACACTAGAACTCTTTATCAAAGTTTTGGAAGAGTTTGAGGTCTCCTGGGTTCCAAAAATAACAATTCATGAAACAATTAAATATTTGCCTCCAATATGTGGCTTGTTCTCTCCCTCTTTTTGTCTATAGTTTCTCTCCTTCTAAGAATCTCAGGCGATTGCCCACACTTTCTAGAATGGCTTCACTATTACTAATGATATCTTCAAACATCTTAGTTTTAAACAGGATTTCATTTATGATACTGGGAGGATGTTTTTGAGGGGCAAAATTCAATTCATACCAGGATCAAACTTAGAATCATGTATATGCCAGCATTGAGTCATTAAAATCCTGAAGTACACCTCAAGAAACTGTGAAACTTTTATTATAAAAGAAAGTAAACTGAGTGTCCAATGAGTACTGTCTAATATCAGACATAGTAAAAAAGACACAGTTGTAGAGGAAATCAAGTGGTTGGAAGCCTCTCCTGGGTGGGGCACAAGACACTTCTCATCTCCATCTTATATTTCCATGATTGATGTAGTTCCATTTTTTCTTTTATAAGTTTATATTTGTATTGATACATTTTAATATAGTTGAATTGGTTTTCAAACAATTTGAAGGGCTAAAATTATTTGACAGTTTTAATACTTTCCTTGGAAGAGAAACTTTGACATCCCTGATTTGCCAAATCATTTAAAATATAAAAAGTCTAAAGAAGGGAACAGTTCATGCTAACTTAAATAAATGTCCACTCCTAGATCAGTAATTGTAGCAAGGCAAATGAATTAAAACATTGGCTTGTCCTGGACAATATGGTAGGAATCTTTTACTGTCAGGGTTGCCAAAATCCATTCACTCGAAAGAGAGGAGAGGCAATTTCTGAATAAGCTGAGGTATAGTTAGCAGACATACAGCAACAATGGTTATTATTTTCATATGTACCCATTTAGCCTCTTACATTGCACTTAAGAAGAGGACCCTGATATCATATAGAGTGGGTTAAAGTTTTGTATACATGGTGACAGAAAGAAGAATTAGGCTATTTAATTCACATCAATTAGTGAATTACATTTCATTTTATAAATATTGGCTGTCTGGTGAATGTTAGGAAACTGAAATAATTACATAGGAAGAAATAATGTTATTGTTAAGACAAGGAAGAATTTTTTTGCAGGAACACATTGTCTACACATATTTCAATTTATTTTAGCTCATATTTATTAACATCTTCAGCTATCAGAGTAATGAATTGTAAAATCATTTCTCAAGAAAATTCCCATAGTTCCAATTATCAACAATAAGTCATAAGATATCTTTATTATATACATGCAGATATAAGAAATACTAAATATAGAAAATACTATAAAGGCTTAAAAATAAAAATTAGTTGATATTGCTGAGCACCATTTCTATATTTTTTTATTCATGTGAGATAGTTCTGACCATTTAATATTTTAAAATTTAGAGGTACTTTATTATTAAATATGTGCTTCAAAATGAAGTACATTGATATTTTGACTTATGATTGTATTCTGTACAGCTGCCTGAAAGTGAAATTATCAGTTAAACCTAAAACAAAACACCAAAAACATCATAAATTAAAAAAAAATTATAAATCAAATAATGTGGAGAGATGAGATAAACATAACAAAATGGAAAATAAAATTTACTAAGTTCATATAAATAACATGCAATAACATTGTTATAACAGAATAAATGGACCGGAGATTTTTCATTAATAAAGAGTGAATATAGATCAGCCTAAGGTATGAAAATATGATAAACAGAAATAATACATGCATAATGTCATTTTAGTTTCCTGAAGAAGAACATTACAAGGCAAACACACATTTTATATAGTACATAACTAAATAAGTAAATATTTATTACAATTCTAGTGAGGTCCATTGTTCACTTACAAAATAGTATTCAAATATTTTTCTATCAAACAGAATATCTCATATTTTCCTGTGATCTGAGATACATGCAAAAAGCCTTATAAAAACATACATAATATATGCATAAATTAAATGTATTGTCTTAAATATACAGAACTCATAAAATTTATTTGGTAAATATATATGAAGAAAAATAATGATATGTTTAAAACAATTATTTTCACTTTTGAATTTGTATCAGGAATAAATTTCATAGAAATTTAGAGCGCTATTAATAAAAACATATATATGTGTATGTGTGTATATATCCATATACATATATACATATACATATTTATGCCTCTATATACTTATATATTGATAAAGAGACACCGTTTAGTTTCATGGGATACTCAAACCAATACCAGGAAATGGTTTAGGGTAAATAATGAGAATGTATTTGCTCACACTTTGATGTCAGGAATATATCCAAATAAAGGAACCATCAATGCGGTATTATTAATATCTCACAGAAGGCTGTGGTTTTCTGGGGCTGGCTCCTGGTGATCTTTGGTCTTAGTTTGTCACATGGAAAGGAACATGGTGAAATCTTGTGGTCTCTCCCTTCTCCTCAATTTCCATGGATTTCATCTTCTGGCTACTTGGTCTATGGCTTTCTCTTTCTTTTTCTTAAATTCATTTTCTTAAAGAGGACTCCAATCATAGGAAAGACTCATCATGATAGATTTTACAAATTAAGTGAAGTAACCTAATTAAATGGTGCTACTTACAATGGTTTGACACCTACAAAAATGGATCAATGTAAAGAACATATGATTTTTGGTACATGCAGTTCCAAAGCACCAGATGAATATATAGATACACATATATATCAGAATACATTTATACATTTCTATATATGAGTGTATATGTGTGTGTGTATACATATATAAAAGGACATAATAATGAAAATATTTTATTGGATTAGTATATTTAATAGACAGAACTGCTCTAATTGATTGGATAATAATTATTAAATAGATTAATAATTTGTGTACCTCTAACAGCTAAGTAAAAAGCATAATATCACTTGAAAAATAAAGTGAGAACACAAGAAAATGCATATTTGTGGTCCACACTAGAATTATATATTCATAGTTAAATGTTACAATAATGGTTGCAAAACTTATGAGCAATTTTTTTACTAATGTTTTTAAAATGATATTGCAATGTTAGAATACTGCTGTTTAGGGAGATAACTGTAAAACTCAGCATAAGGTCTATATTGCTGAAGTTTTGTATCTGTCTTCTTTTCTAATATAAAATATATTGTCTTCTCTATTGTTAGATGATATTTGAAAATTTGGGGTGTCTCTTGAAATAGAGAATTCTATTTAATAGTTCTGAGAAGCTCAAATGAGGCACAGCAAGGAGAAGTACCTTATCCATTATGATTTTACTAACACTAGGTTGAAGGAATTTGTGCATGACTTGTCTCCAGAATGATATTGATTAGGTTGTTGTATGATGTCTATTTCTGTTATTCTAATACCTTCTGTATATTAGGCCAATCCTCTCCTCTTATTGTCAATAGATAACTGAATTTTAACGGAGTTTTACTTTCCCAGAATTTTCCTGAGTGCTTCAGCCATATCTTTGTTCCGAAGACTGAGCATGGGAGTGATGATAGTGTAGAAGACAGACACCATTTCATCGTGCTCAGCAGTATGATAGGCTTTGGGGAGAAAATATTTGAATATTATTGTTCCGTAGAAGAGTGACAGCACAATCATATGGGAGGAACAGGTTGCCAACGACTTTCTCATCGCTAAGTTTGATTTTAATCTCAAAACAGTAGAAGATATCTGACCATACAAGGCCAT
>JAQZBX010073702.1:0-14877 GCA_029593785.1 Cabassous unicinctus | reverse complement strand
TACCTCTGGGATGACCTCTCGACTCTCTTTGAAGTCTCTTAACCACATGAACTCATTTGTCTTTACCTTTTCCCCCTTTTATTCAAGGTCTTTTTTCCAGTCATGTTGCCAGTTGGCACTTGGTATTAATCCCTTGTTGCCAGGGAGGCTCATCCCCAGGAGTCATGTCCCTCGCTGAGGGGAAGGTAATGCATTCATATGCTGAGTTTGGCTTAGAGAGAGGCCACATTTGAGCAACAAGGAGGCTCTCAGGAGGCAACACTTAGGCACCCCATAACAATAGGCTAAGTTTCAATTACAAGAGCAAGGACTCCTAAGGCTAGTCATCAATAACAAGAATCCATCAGTGGACCATACTCTTTTGCCAGACACTGCCCCTGCACTCAGGGGACTGTTGCTGCTCCTGTGGAGAATGTGGCAGAGCTCTCCAGGCTGGGAATTCAGTATTCCCTCATTTATTGAGTGATTGTCTACTCACCATGACCATGCCCCACCCCTGGATCATTTGAACAATTTTATATATCTTTCATGTATATTCAGATGAACTTCCTCCCATGATACTCCCATCCCAGACACCCCCCACCAATGATCCTCTGCAGCCCCCATTGTAACCCTTCTGTGATCTAAACCTTCCTTGAATATGAATCCCATATAATAACCAAATACAATTAATAGGAAATTGAAATAATAATGATAAGGTTAAATGAAAGAGATAAAATACATGGAAACTCAGAAAAAGAAAACTAAAAATAAAATATAATTAATAGGTTGGGACATTCAAAAAATGGGAAAAAAACAAAAAATTAAAAAAAACTTTTTTTCCCTTTTATTACTACATTATCGGGTGTCCAGTATGCACCATGACACCTTCCCCTTCTCATTCCCCAGTGTCTCCCAAATTTTCATTTAATTTTCAAAGAAGTTGTAGGTCACAGCAAAGTCACAACAGAATACTAGAGACTCTCGTATACCCAAACTCCTTCCCTTTTCCTCACCCCATATTAAAACCTTTTTTGTGTGTGTGGATGATAGCATTGTTATAACTGTTATATAGATAGTGAAACATAGCTACTAAACATTGTCAACGGTTTACAGTATAGTTTAGAGTTTAGATGGTACAGTTTAATAATTTTTTAAGATATTTACCATGTCCTGTGTCCATTACTGTAAGGTAATGAGAAACATTTGTCATGACCACTAAATACCCCCTGTTTGATCTCTTCTGTTCCTTCTTCTCCATCCCCCTGGGGCACATGACATTCCATTGTCTTGACTCATTGGATGACAAGATTCATAGTTACATGCCCTGGGTATTCTAACCTGCCCTTCCTAATCTACCCACCTGTCAACCCTGAACCACCAAACCCAATAATATCACTAACCACCTGTCCTATCCTTCAATATGAAACTATACTCTATCACTTTACCATAGAATATGTCCATATGGGTGATGGCTCACAACCTACTCTTCTCTTTCTCTCCTTTGTTAACCTATCTTTCAGACAATGGTTCTCAGAGACTGCTCACTTTCCTCAATTCAAATCAGTGAGGTCATATACTGTTCATCCTTCAATGCCTGGCTTGCTTCACTCAACATAAGGTCTTCAAGATTCATTCATGTTATTCCGTGTGTTAGCACTTTATTCCTTTTACAGCTGAGTAATATTCCATTGTATGTATGTACCACATTTTGTTTATCCATTCATCTCTTAATGGGTACCAGGGCTGATTCCAACTTTTGGCAATGGTGAACAATGCCATATGAACATAGGTGTGCATATATCTGTTCGTGTCTTTGCTTTCAATTCTTCTGGGTATATACCCAACAGTGGATTCCCTGGATCACATGGAAGATCTATTGTTAGTTTTCTGAGGAACCGCCAAGTGTCCTCCACAGTGGCTGGACCATTCCACAATCCCACCAGCAGTGGATGAGGGTTCCTATTCCTCCACATCCTCTCCAACACTTATATTCTGCTGTTTTTTTTAATAGCTGCCATTCTGATGGGTGTAAGGTGGTATCTCATTGTAGTTTTGATTTGTATTTCCCTAAAAGCTAGTGATGTCAAGCATTTTTTCATGTGCTTTTTAGCCATTTGTATTTCTTCCTTGGAGAATTGTCTTTTCAGGTCACTTGCCCATTTTTTAAATGGGTTGTTTGTCTATTTATATTCGAGGTGTAGGATTTCTTTATATATGCAGGATATTAGGTTCCTATCAGAAATATGGTTGCCAAATATTTTCTCCCATTGGGTAGGTTGCCTTTTTATTTTCTTAATAACGTCCTTTGAGGTGCAGAAGTTTTTAATTTTGAGGAGATCCCATTTATCTATTTTTTCTCTTGCTGCTCATGCTTTGGGTGTGAAGTTCATGAAACCATTTCCTATTACAAGGTCCTGTAGTTGCTTCCCTACATTATCTTCCAAGGTCTTTATGTTTTGGCTCTTATATTTAGATCTTTGATCCATCTTGAGTTGATTTTTGTGTAAAGTGTGAGATGGTATTCTTCTCTCATTCTTTTGGATATGGATATACAGTTCTCCAAGCACCACTCATTAAAGAGACCATTCTCTCCCAACTGAGTGGGCTTGGTGGCCTTGTTGAATATCAGATGACTGTATATGCGAGGATCTTTATCAGAACTCTCAATTCAGTTCCATTGGTCAGTAGGTCTATCCTTGTGCCAATGCCATGCAGTTTTGATCACTGTAGCTTTGTAGTATGTTTTAAAGTCAGGTAATGTGATACCTCCAACTTCATTTTTGTTTTTCAATATGTCTTTGGCAATTCGGGGCCTCTTACCTCTCCAAATATATTTTGTAGTTAGGTTTTCCAGTTTCTTAAAAAGTACAGTGCTGATTTTTATTGGGATTGCATTAAATCTGTAGATTAGTTTGGGTAGGATAGACATCTTGATGAGATTTAGTCTTCCTATCCATGAACAGGGAATATTCTTCCATTTACTCAAGTCTTCTTTGATTTCCTTTAGCAGTGTTGTGTAATTTTCTGTATATAAGTCCTTTACATCTTTAGTTAAATTTATTCCTAGGTATTGATTCTTTTAGTTACTGTTGTAAATGGGTTTTTTTTTTCCTCCTCAGATTGTTGGCTATTGGTGTACAGAAATGCTACTGATTTTTGAGCATTGATCTTATAGCCTGCGACATTACTGAACTCCTTTATAAGTTCTAGAAGCTTTGTTGTAGATTTCTCAGGGCTTTCTACGTATAAGATCATGCCATCTTCAAATAATGAAATTTTTACTTCTTCTTTTCCAATTTGGATGCCTTTTATATCTTTTTCTTGCCTCAGTGCTTGAGCAAGTACTTCTAAGACAATGTTAAATAGGAGTGGTGATAGTGGGCATACTTGTCTTGTTCCCGATCTCAGAGGGAATGCATTTAGGATTTCAGCATTGAAGATGATGTTAGCTTTGGGTTTTTCATATATACCCTTTATTATGTTCAGAAAGTTTCCTTCTATTCCTATCTTTTGCAGTGTTTTTATCAGGAAAGAGTGCTGTATTTTGTCGAATGCTTTTTCTGCATCTATAGAGATGATCATGTCATTTTTTTCTTTCAATCTGTTTATGTGGTGTATTACATTGATTGATTTTCTTATATTGAAACATCCTTGCATACCAGAGATGAAACCCACTTGGTCATGATGTATAATCCTTTTGATATGTTGTTGAATGTGATTAGCAAGTCTTTTGTTGAGGATTTTAGGATCTAGGTTCATTAGAGTAATTGGTCTGTAATTTTCCTTTATTGTGGTATCTTTGTTTGGTTTTGGTATTAGGATAATATTGGCATCGTAGAATGAGTTAGGAAATATTCCTTCTACTTCTATTTTTTGGAAGAGCTTAAGCAGGATTGGTGTTAGCTCTTGCTGGAATGTTTGGTAGAATTGAGTTGTGAAGCCATCTGGTCCTGTGCCCTTCTTAGTTGGGAGGTTTTTGATGACTGAGTCTCTTTACTTGTAATTGGACTGTTGAGTTCATCAATTTCTTCTTTCATCTATGTAGGCTGTTTGTGAGTTTCTAGAAACTTGTCCATTTCCTCTAAACTATCATTCTGCTGACATATAATTTTTCAAAGTATCCTCTTATGATACTCTTTATTTCTGTGGGGTCAGCAGTGATATCCCCTTGCTCATTCCTTATTTTGTGTATTTGCATCTCTTCTCTCTTTTTCTTTGTTAGTCTGGCTAAGGGTTTGTCAATTTTATTGATTTTCTCGAAAAACCAGCTTTTGGTTTTGTTTATTTTTTCTAGTGCTTTCTTATTCTCTATTTCATTTAATTCTGCTCTAATCTTTGTAATTTCCTTCTTTCTACTTCCTTTAGGTTTAGTTTGTTGTTGTTTTCCCAATTCCTCCAAGAGTGCAGTTAGGTCTTCAATTTTAGCAGTTTCTTCTTTTTTAATATATGTATTTATGGCTATGAAGTTCCCTCTCAAGACAGCTTTGGCTGCATTCCATAGGTTTTGATATGTTTTGTTGTCATTTTCATTAGTTTCAAGGTAGTTATTGATATCTTTTGAGAGTTCCTCCTTGACCCACTGTTTGTCTAAGAGTGTGTTGTTTAACTTCCATATCTTTGTGCCTAACCTGTTTCTCTGGCCCTTAGTGATTTCCAATTTCATTCCATTGTGGTCAGAGAAATTACTTTGTATAATCTCAGTCTTTCTGAATTCATTGAGAGTTGTTCTGTGGCCTAGCATGTCATCTATCTTGGAGTATGATCCGTATGCACTTGAGAATAATGTAAATCCTGCTGTATCTGGGTGTAATGTTCTGTATATGTCTATTAAGTCCAGGTCCTCTAATGTATTGTTAATAGCCTTTGTTTCTTTATTGATTCTCTGTCTAGATATTCTGTCTAATTATGATAATGGTGTATTAAAGTCCCCCGCTATAATTGTAGAGGCATTTATTTCTCCACTTAGTTTTTCCTGGGTTTTCCTCATGTATTTTGAGGCACCTTGATTAGGTACATAAATGTACCTAATAAATGTTTATGATTGTTCTCTCTTCTTGAAATATTACCCCTTTTACTAATATATAGTGTCCATCTTTGTCTCTTACAATAGTTTTGCATTTAAAGTCTATTTTGCCTGATATTAGAATAGCTACCCCTGTCCTTTTTTGGCTATTGTTAGCTTGTAAAATTGTTTTCCAGCCATTCACTTTCAGCCTCCTTTAATCCCTGGGTTGAAGGTGGGTTTCTTGTAGACAGCATATAGATGGATCATATTTCCTTATCCATTCTGCCAATCTGTGTCTCTTGTGTGGTGAATTTAATCCATTAACATTCAGTGTTATTACTCACAACAAATTTCTGACTTCAGCCATATTTTCTTTGGGTTAATGTATGCCATATGTTGTTTTGTTTCTGTTTTTGTCTTTTTAATTGTTTGTAAACTCTCCTTCATCTCTCTCCCTTGTTTTTTCCTTTCAACTTGTAGAACTTCCTTTAGTATTTCTTGAAGTGCAAGTTTCTTATTGACATACTCTCTTAATTTCTGTTTTTCTGTGAATATTTTGAACTCTCCATCATTTTTGAATGCCAGTTTTGCTGGATAGAGAATCCATGGCTAGAAGTTTTTTCCTTTTAGTACTTTGACTATGTCATACCACTGTCTTCTTGCCTCCATGGTTTCAGATGAGAAATCAGCACTTAATCTTATTGTGCTTCCCTTGAATATGATGGTTCTCTTGTCACTTGCTGCCTTGAGTATTTTCTGTTTGTCTTGAGCATTGGACATTTTGACAAGTTTATGTATTGAAGTTGGCCTTTTGGGATTCATACTCTTTGGGGTGCGCTGTGCTTCCTGGATCTGCACATCCATCTCTCTCATTAGGGTTGGAAAGTTTTCAGCCATTATTTCCTTCAACACTCCTTCTGTTCCCTTTCCCTTCTCTTCTCCTTCTGGGATGCCCATAATGCGTATGCTTGTGCATTTTGTGTTGTCAGTTAATTCCCTGAGTCCCTGCTGGATTTTTTCTATATTTTTGTCTATCTGTTCTATTATCTGTTTTTTTTTTCAGATGTATTATCTTCCACATCACTAATTCTTTCTTCTTCCTGTTCAAATCTGCTGTTATGTGAATCCAGGTTTTTTTGATTTCTTGGATTGTGCCATTGATCATCATCATATCTATTATCTTTTTATGTATGTTTACAATTTCTTCAGTATGTACTCCCAGTGTCTTCTTTATATCCTTAATCTCTTCCTTCACTTCATTAAGTTGGTCCATGATATTTGTTTGGAAAACTTTGATTAGTTGTTCGATGTTCTGCATCGCTTCCTGGTTTTTAGTTTGTTCATTGGACTGGTCCATGTCTTCCCGTTTCTCAGTGTGGTTTGTAATTTTTTATTGGCCTCTACTCATCATTTTATCTTGATGGGTTTATTCAGTTGATTAGCTTTCTCTCTCTGCTCTAGAGGTTTATTTAGCTGGTGGTTCTGTGTGTGTGTTAAGTTTTCTCTTTGACACTTTTTCTTATATTTTATTTCCTTGCTTCTTTCTATGTTACCTTGAAGGCAAAAGATTAGGACCAGAGGAATCGAAAGATGTGAGAAAGGAAGAAGGATAATAGTAATATTGATAAAAGTTAGAAGAGGGGCCAAATAAGACTTAGTGAAACAAATATTTAACTCATGTAGGCAGTGTAGAGTAATAGGAAAAAAAGTGGTGTACCTACAATGGACTGGGAAACCAAATAGAGATATATATATATAATGATTTAGAAGGTTAGAATGTTGAGGAGAGAGAGAAAGAGTGAAGAGAGGGCTGAAAGTAAGAAGTTAATATTAATAAAAAAAGAAGAAATCAGAATAGATAGAATAGAAATTGATACTCTTAAGTTGTGGGATAATGAAAAAAACATGGTGTGTAAGAACTACCACAGAAAGCAGAAGGCAGAAAGATGAAGGAAGGGGAATAGATAGCTTGGGAGGCAAAATCAATATAGACAGAGAATGGGAAATCACTGAAGAAGAAGCACATCAAAGAAGAGACAAGCTAGCAGCACCTAATTAAAAAGAAAAGAGAAAAAAAGAAGAAGAAGGAAAAAAGAAGGGGGGGTGGGAAGAAAGAGGAAAGAAAAGCAAGAGACAACAAATAAACAGAGAAAAACCAAAGAACCACACAAGCAAGCAGTCAAAGAAAGCTAAGGACGAACAGTGTTCCTTCTAGCATCCTTGTGGAACCTCTCAGCCTGCTTGTGTTTATCAATCAATTTCCCTGCAGGGTTCTATGTGCAGGTTTTGAAGCAGATTTTAGCTATTAAACTAAATTAAAAAGAAGAATTCATTTTTTAAAGTGACCATCTTCTTCTTCTTCTTCTTTTTTTTTTTTTGACAATAAAGGGACCCAAAAGAAGTCCTCTTCTAGACCACCCCTTTCACCAAGGGGACCCTAAATAGGCTTGTGGAAACTAATCAAGCACTTCCCACTTCCTGGCCTCCCCAGGGGAGCTGAAGCTCTGATGCTAGTCAGTGCAGAACGATAAAATTGGCTGACCCCGCCCCCTCCCAAGCCAAGCCTCAGTGTCACCAGGCTGCTGTGTAAATCAGACTTCCTCAGTAGATTCGCCTCTCCCCTCAGCCTGGCACTGCTTCAAGCCAGCTTATCTGCTCCCCAAAGCTATGAGGGGGTCCAGGCAGCCAAATCCACTGAAGGGAAACCCCTCTCTACCTTGTGTCAGAACCCTCCCTCTCTCAGAGAATGCTCCCTCATACCAGGAGCGGGAGTCGCTGGTGTGGGATTCGTGGCTCAAACCAGCCTTTTTCCCTGAGGGTGGGGCTCAGCCATCTGTGTTAACCACCACAGGCAGGCTTAAAACTCACGAATCTCTACCAATCAGTCCACGCCATTGATATGCCTGCAGATAGATGTTCCAAGCTTCTTGCTCCATGTGCCCACAGCACAGACCCCTGGGCAGGACCCTGTCCACAATCGGCCGTCCTCAGAGAGCTAGTCACCGAGTGCCCTCCTAAACCGATGCCATCTTGCCTTCTCTCACAGTTATATATTTGATTTATTTTCTAATTTCTTTTTCAAAGTGGTGGTGGGGGCTTTGGTTTCCATTGCAGCTAAATTTCTCCCATTTCCACTACATGGAAATTTTAAATTTTTATCATTGTATATTGCAACCTTACAAGTTCTATTTGATTTGTTATTGAAATATGTTTGTGCAATTTTATAAACATAAAATCTTGTTTATATATTAACAAGTTTTTTTTTTAATTTCTAAAACTCATTAAAAAGTGTTGTTTCATATTCTGCATCTGAATCATTTCAAAATCTGAAACAGTTAAAGCCTTTTTCACACTGTCTGCTTTTCTTCTGTCTCTTAGTCACGGTAACTTGTTTTCTCAGTGTCTAGGCTGATTTTTTAAATTGTGTTCTGTTTAATTTGTTGGACATATATTTATGAGAATTCTTGGAGGTCTCATTGGAAAAGAGAGGATTTACATTTGACTTAATTTTGCCATTAGTGAGTCAGAACCATTTAATGTTACAGGTTCCACTTAGAGCTTTTAAGGCCACATAGGTGCTGAGATTTCAGACTGCATGCTGGCCCCTCATTCAGAGGCTTTCCCACCTTGAAGCACCAGTGTCAGGGAAATTGTGTATCTTGATACCCGTATTTGATTAGTGTGTTTATAAACTGTTAACCTTTAAAATGTCACTATAATTCCAATGATCAACTTTTCTGTTTCTTTTTTTTAAATTTGTCAATGATCCACTTTTAGACAGAGTGTCACTTTTGTATGAAACCTATTCACTAATATAGAACCTCAAGTTCTTCACTGTGCCAAACTTTAGCCTCAGAGAATGATTTTAAATGAGATACCCTGATTTCAGGTTGTAAGATTTTGAGAAGTATAGTAATTAATTCTTCTTTGAATATTTCATAGAGTTCATTAGGGAAACTGTCTGATCATAGACTTCAGTTTTTTGGAAGGTGTTTGATAACTCATTGAAACTCTTTTCTTGTAGTTTTGTTGTGATCTATTTCTTTGCAGTCAATTTAGGTAAATTGTGTGTTTTTAGGAATTGGTTCATTTCTTCTAGATTGTCTAGATTGTTGGCAGACAATTGTTCATATTATTTGTTCATAATCTTTTTAATATGAGCAGTATCTATTAACATCCTCAATCACATTTTTTTATTTTCATTGTCCATTCTTTTTCTTTCTCAATATAAACAAACCTTTGCAATTTTATTGATCTTTTCCAAGAACAATTTTATTGGTTCTCTCAATTGTTTTTCTGTATTCCATTTCATTTCTCTCCACTTAAATCTTTGTTATTTCCTTCTTTCTACAAGCTTTAAGCATAGTTTTCCTTTCTTTTCCTACTTCCCAAAAATCTGTAGAGAGGATATTGATTTGTGATTTATTTTTAATATAAGTATTCACAAGTATAATTTTGCCTGAATCTTTTAAATTCATCCCTAACCTGGCCTAACAAAAATACTTAATATAGTCATAAAATAAATAATAAAATGGATCATGATGGATAGCAGAGTTCAAGTGCCAGCTGCAGTAACTTCCTCAATGTTGGGAAAAACAGAGCTCACTGGGACACGGAGACTGATGATTGCAGGCAGAAAATTTATTGGGAAGCTCTCCCAACAGAGGGGGTCTGAAGACTAGACTTCAGCTTGCCCCTGGAAAGGAGGGATTTGAATTTATACAGTACATTCCTAGATGGGGAAATGATAGTCAGTGGGAGGGGGTCAAGGGTTTGAGTAAGGTGCAGGGGCCAATAGGAAGCCCTAAGGTTGAAAATTTTCCCTTGTATGGCTAGAGGGTAGTGGGTTAGGGAGTTATGTTTTCTTGGAGTGCTGGAGGAGCAGGTGGTGCTTTGATGTGGAGGGAGTGAAGGTCTTTATCTCACTTTACTCCCATCTCCACGTGGTCTCTTTGTTTAACCTTTGGGGAACTGCCCTGCTTTCAGACACATAGACTTAAGGGGAGCTGGTCCTTCCTTAAAGCATGTCAGGGGAATTGAGTCACAGCTTGTTAATTATCACAAACCTAGTGAAGGGGAACTCCTAACATTCCCAACTCTTTGTTTATATATATGTTGGGGGACCTGGGCATTGGGGTAGAGGTACTGGGCAAGATGGGGGCATGAGGGGATTCTGGCATTGTTTCAATCTGGCTACTTCCTGCTGTCAAGGGGCAGAGAAATGTTCCCTTCCTTCTGGTCCAGGAGGCTGTGGTTTCAGGTCTCTCAGGGGTTGATACTATCTCTCTTGCAGCAGAAAGATGCCTTTTACGTATTCCTGAGTGATTCTTGTATGAGTCTGTATATGAATTGGGTGAGAAGCTCTAAGAGATAAGGACTAAAAAGAAGCAGCAGCAAAAAATAATAGTAGTGGTGTTACAATGGGTAAAAGGATTGGTTTTAGGTTAAGAAAAAGTAAGACAGAAATGAGGATAACCAGGACTGATTTCCATAGCTGTTGTCTCGGGCCCTCTGAATGATCGCTTAAAATTTTAAGATTTTCTTCTACCTGCCCAGTTTTTAAAATCTAAAAACAACAAGTTTCCTGTTGGATTAGGGACTGGGGTGGGGGTTTGGGGTCATCTGTTATCAGGGCAGGGGAGACATGCTGGCACTGACCAGGGTAGCAAGGGAATATTTTGCTAAATGGAGCTGACATTCCCAACTCTTTTTGATATGGTTGGGGTGAGAGGGAGAGCAGGAAGGTGGGTGTCAATCTTCTGGCTGTTATGGGTCGTTGTGGCGTTCAGTCACTGTTCCCCTTTTGGCGTTGAGATATTGTGGCCTCTGGCTTGGCGGCTGGCACTGTATTTTTGCAGCATGATCATGGGTGGCATCTCGGATGGCTGTTTGGGTAAACTGAGTTATTGCACAGAAGATGTATGGACCTGCAGATATGAAGAGAATGAGAGTTAAAATTGTGGCAAGGATAGGAATTAACCATGAAATTCAGGGTGGGCTGTGAGTCTGAGGAGAAGGAATAATAAGATTACATACCCAACATTGAACGTTAATGGTTGACAGTGAAATTGCATAATTTGATGGGCTTACACACATAGTTATAGTGGGAATAGGAGACTTTAGATTATTAACTGTGGTTTTGTAAGTGTTTTTGAGTGTTTTTTTGTTTTTTTTTTTAATTTTCATGGATTTCAGATTCCCAACCAGAGGGCTGCATATGCCTATGGTTAAAATGATTTTATTTTTTCCCAGTTTGTATAGTTTGAGGCATAGGCAACAACAAATTATTATTACTTCCTCTTTTTGGGCTGTGGGAAGGCTGGCACTTTAACTTGTAAATTCAGTGCCTTCTTGGTCTTGCTGCGAGCATCTTACCTGGAGCTCTGGCTACAGCCTACAATGCTGAGTTACAAGGGTCCCGCTGCAGTGTCTGCAGCACTGAGAGCAGAAATTGCCCCTTCTGAGAACAGGAGGGGACTGAGGTCACAGTCACTGGAGTGAGCACGAAGGACACTCTTGGGAGAAGTTCATGAGCTGGTGGCGAGTGACAGGCATTGCAACTGCAGGGCTGGGCACCACGAGGTCTGGGATCCACGATGTTTGCCTTCTCGGTGGAGCCACTCTGCTGCTTTTTGGTCTCAGTGGTATGGCTCTGGAACTTCACGAGGGCATCTGCCTCAACAGTTCCAAGGGAGGTGTTAGACGAGGGGGCAGGGACATGGAAGACAGTCACCTGTCGCTGCTGGCAGGTGTCCCAGATGTTCTTCCACAGCTCTCTCTTTCCCTCAGAGGACAGCCCACAACAGTTTGTTGTTCCTCTCTTGTACTTTGGCTTCTTCTAGCAATTGTGACTAAAGCCCAAGGGGTATTTGTTTTAGAACGTTGCTTCTGCCCCAAATCCCACCCAAAGCCAATACTGGTGCTGTCTGCATCCAATATGCAGGGTAAGTTAAGGTTCACCACCCCCATTACTGCTTAAACTTGTGCTATTGCCCTCTAAAAAGCAACCTGCTGGTGGGGAGGGGTTCTCATTTCCATGCACAAACTTTTCTGATGAACACATTTAGTGGTTTTAGTCTCTGAGCTAAATGAGGGATGAAGGGTTTTCAGTACCCCAACAATTAATCACAGCAGAGGATACAGATTTTATTTTACTTAACTAAACAACCTTTAAGAATTTGCTAGACAGCCAGGACTTTGTACCTTGTTCCAATTGTTTGCCCATCTCAGGCTCTTAAGATAAGATACCATTGTCTCTGATGCTTCTTTTAATTCTGAAAGAAGGATTCATGGTTAACATGCAATCATCAGTAGGGTCACAGCCACAGGTTTTTGCTCACAGCCAGATTCTTTACCACCAGCCCAGGACTGGTGGCTGGGCTAGGCACACAGCCTTGGGGAAGCTGCAAAATCCACTCTCAGCCTCTCACATGAAGATGAGTGCAGGCTGGTTTGATTTGCCTAAGGAGATACTAAAGAAAGCCTTAGCAGGTTTTGAAACAAAGTGATAATGACATAACTGGATATTAATTTCTTGCAACAAACTAGCAATATTTGGGACTGCTGCAGACAGCAGTGGTGTTACTTCAATTTATGATAATTTACTGTGATGCACTACCTCTGGCAGTCCTCCATGGCCACTCTTTTTCTGCAGCCACAAAGCTGCTTTTTTTTAGCGGAGGTGGGGAAATCAGATGAACACGAGCTAAGGCATCTGCCTCTTGATTTCTAGGCAGAGAGGTTGTTTCTGTGACACATACCATTTTTTAAAAATAGCTAAAACCATGATTAACAACACTATAAACATTTTCAGATGTTCAGGAATTTTATGCATTAACATTGTACTGGTACAACTTTGATTAACAGAGGGTTAAATAATTAAGACTTTTAAACACTTTTCATCCAGCCTATAATATATAATGCAACCACAGTACCTTCAACAACTTGCCATATGCATTCCAGTTTTGTCCTACATACTTCCATTCTGATGTTTTGAAAAACAGCCATCTTATTTTAGGACAAAACACACTTTCCCGAACAAACTTATCAAATTTCACTCAGCACTCCTACAAACTTTTTATTTCTTTCAATATCCATTTAGGTTTCACATCTTTCATTTCATTCTGTGGAGAAAAGTAAATTATTCATTTTAATTTTGGCAAGAACTATTTTTTATGAAGAGATTTGCAGTAATTTCATTAGTCAAGACATACAATTTTCATTGCTTTAAAGATTTAATATACACAGTGCAAATTTACCTTATTACCACTCATACTTATTAATATGAGCACTTATTTGATTTTTGGCCATTTGAATAGAGTTCTTTTAAGAATTTTCATTTGTCAATTTAATATTACCATCCAGAGGTATCAAGATACACACTGAACAAACAGACAAACATAAAAAGAGTTAAGATACACCGACAGAAACATAAAGCTCAGTAACTTGACTCATAATTCTTACTCCTTTGGTATGGCTGTTTTCAGGCTTTTCATTATTTTATATCTTTGATTTTACTGCTTTTAAGATTTAAACACTTTACTAGTAATCAGCAACAGGAATATTTGAGCATTATAAATGCAGTTTAGCTTTAATTCAGCAGTTTAGATAGACAGGTATTTAACACATCTATTTTTGATTATTGCTTTTCAGGAATACACTTAGACAGAGTTAGGAGTTAGCTAAAAGCTTACTTGTAAAAGGCGAGCAATTGTATGTTTGCTGAGTAAGATTATTAGGGACAGCTGGGTGTTGAAATTTTTGATAAGATGCCTAGGATCTGAGACGATGTTTGATTTTGGAGAGATCAGAGAGGGAGAAAGGGACATGAACATGCATAATGCTTTCTGCCCATGCCACTTTCTGGAGAGAGAGGACGGGAGCTGGGAAAGGAGTCTGAAGAGCGGGGATTTGGGCTGAAGAGTGGGTGATGGGTGGGGAGGAGGGAGCAGGCCCTGGGAGAGGTGTGAGGGAAGGGAAGGAGGACAGAGCAAGTTCAGGGTGCGCTGATGGAGCATACAGCGGCTGAGGGGTGTGATCAGGGATCAGAGTTGGAAGAAGGGTTTTCTGTGTGTGGAAGGTGGGGAGGGGAAGGGAGGGGAGGCAAGCACTGGCCCCAGGTGCCTGTATGATGAGGGGTGAAAGTTGGGGGAGCCTGGTCTGCCAGATCGAAGTGGATTTTCAGAGGTTGTAGGGTGTGTGAGAGATGAGGAGAAGGAAAGTTTCTGAGAGGGTTTTTGGTGTGAAAGTAGGATCTGATAAGAGGAACAGGATTGGCAAAGGGAGAGACGATTACGAAGGAAAAGAAATGCCTGTATGCAAGGAATTTCTGACCACTTGCAGGTGCACTGAATGAAATTCTCTAAGTCTCAGAGAGTTTGGAAATTGAAAGTGCCGTTCTCCGGCCACTGATTTTCATTGTCCAATTTATGTTGCGGCCACACAGAGACACAGAGGTCGAAGAGAAAATGAGCTTTTTAGGTTTGACGTCTCCTTCCAGGTTCAGAGTTTTAAGGTTATGAAGGAGACAACCCAGAGGTGTGGTTTTTTTGGGAGGGCCAGAATTGAATTCCCCATTTTAGGTGGCTTGTGTCAAGGATCTCTAAGACAGGGGAGATTCTGAGTGAGACAGGCGTCGCCAAATCAGTCAGAAATCTCCAAGGAAACAAGAAACTGTGCTTGGAGCCAGACGTCTCTGGAGCCAAGGGGTTTCTTCCCAGGAGGACTCATGCCTACCACCCACCGTGGCCCTCGGGGACAGCAGTGAGGATCGCTGACCTAGCACTAGGATTTTTCAGTGGGTTGTCCTGGACAAGGTAAAAAGGTGAGAGAGAGGGCAGGAGCTTTGGGCAGAGGAATCCTTAACTCACCCAGGAGAGATTCGATGTCCA
>JAQZBX010073701.1:0-14881 GCA_029593785.1 Cabassous unicinctus | reverse complement strand
TTGCAGCGGCTCAAGTAGGGCTGCAGGTTGGGGCAGTCGCTGCTGCACTCGTAGCAGCGGCCCTGGAAGCCCCGGTCCTCGTAGAAGGTGATCTGCAAGAAAACAAGGTGACAGCAGGCAGTCAGCGGGAAGAAACAGCTCCAAACTTGGAGCCACTCAATAGACATGGTATGGCACCTGGACGGCTCACCTTCCTCATGCTTGTTGACGCGATGATCAGCGTCCAATGGGATGGGGACAAGAGCTGCAGCGGGTATATATAGCAGGACAACTGCTGTGTTGGCAGGAACACCACAAAAGGGGCTTGGGGGTAGTGCATAATGGGAATTCTATCTTCTCTCTCTTTTTTTTTTTTTTCATTACGGGATCATGGGGCAGGGGACACCCATTCTCTCTGGCATTTTCAAGTTGTCCTCACTAGCTCCATGAAAGGTATTGAAGTCAGCGGAGCCATTATGACCTTGGAGACAAAGGGTATGCTCGTCATCCTATGCAGCTCTCTAGAAATACATTACATGGCCAGCCAGCATTTTGTAATGTTTGCCTATGGAAACTGCTGAGATGGAGGTTGGCGGCCCAACTGGAGTGACTGGTGAGAATTATGAGTTACAGAAGGACTGGAAGTGCGAAGGAGCTAACAAAAAAATTCTCTGATTGAGAAAGATAATTACATTTCCTAAATTACTTCATCAACATGATACAGTTTTCATAAATATTTTGTATATGTGTAGTTAGGAAAAAATAGTTTAAAAGAGTATATACCAAAATGTTAATAGTGGTTATTAATCAATGGCAAAATTATAGGTCCTCATTTTTTATTCTTATTTCTTCTTTTTGCTGCTTTCTATTATAATTGTAGCTTGCTTTCATGAGATGGAAAAAAAGTAATTTTTATTTTTATTTATTTTTTGAGAATGATACTTTAGTCATTTTGGCTTACAGCTGAAACTCAGGAAATTCAAAGTTAACATCCTTGCCAGTGAGCTTCTTATACACCCCAGAAAATGTTTCAACCTTGTGTTCTACATTGTTTTGCTGTGCTTTGAAAAATATCGAACGCTTCACGCATTTCCATGTCATCCTTGCGCAGGGGCCATGCTAATCTTCTCTGTATCATTCCATTTATAGTATATGTGCTGCTGAAGTGAGCACAAGAGTAAGTTTTAAATGTATAACTTTGAATTGCTGATAAGGTGCAGCAAGTTTGGGGAATGGGTTTAGTTTGTTTTGAGATTAAATGCTTCTCCTTGAGCTGAAAATAAAGCACTCTTTCTAGAGACTCTGTGCAGCTGCCAAAGAGCTGAAAAATACACAGGTTCCTCCCCTCCTCCTAGGTCTTCTAGTATTGCTTTTTGTTTTTAAAACTAGTGTCATGATCAGCCTGTGTTTGCCCTCCCAAGAATGTCCCTGTTTCATAGGATCAGATGACTGCCCCAAGGGTCTTGTCCAGTGCTGCTGACCTATTGATTTAGACTCATTCCTCAGATACACAGTGGTAGAGGACGGACGACTCGAACCCCAGCTCCTCTACGCCCCGTGTGTTTGTGGAAAGATGGAATCAAACACCTTCCTGCTTCAACCCATGGAAGGGCTCTGTGATGGTTAGGCTAATGAGTCAGCTTGGCCAGGTAATTGCGTCCAGTTGTTTGGTCAAGCAAGCACAGGGCTAACTGTAATACAAGGACATTTATGGGCTTTAGTCATCAGTGAGTTTACCGCATAGATGGCTGATTACAGCTATGCTCAACCACGGAGATTGCCTTCAGCAATGAGTGACGCTTTATGGAATCAGTTGAATGGTTTTAGTATCAGTTGAAATCGTCTTTGGACAGCCAATGTCTCCTTGAAACTCATCAGGGACCTTCATTGGACTTTCATCGGAGCCCCTGGTTTGCAGCCTGCCTGCGGAACCTGGACTTGTGCATCCCCAGGGTCACATGAGAGAATCTTATAAAATCTCATACTATTTGTAGATATCTCCTGTTGATTCTGTTCCTTAGAGACCCCTGACTAATACAGACTCTAAAAGGATATCCAGCCACAGTTATCAATTCAATCGCAATGCCATTGTGAAGATCCTCAGGCAGCATGTAAAACAAATGTGCAGATGTTAAGGGGATAGACAGTAATAGCCACGAAGAAAAAAAACGTTCCCTCCTAATTAGCAGAGCTAGATAATCTGGGCAAAGTCCTATGAAGCTAGACAGCTGGCAGGGTTTTCAGGGACCAAGGGTCACTAGCACTCTCCTCTGTCTCCCTCCTGTTGCTGCCTGCAGACTGGTAACTCTCAGTTATAGTTTGGAGAAAGCTGCATTGGTCTCCCCAGCCACAACCCCTCATGGGAATATACCACCATTTTCAGCACAAGTCAACACACCACACATGCCTTTTTGCACCATACTGTCCTAAAGAACAGAGATGGCACACCAAAACCTTAATGAGGTTATAATCCGTATTCACATTCATTTGATCAGATTGTTGCTGCACACATTTACAGGGTTAGCCATGTGCCTAATCAACATTTTGTAAAGGAACTGAAAGAAGAGAACATTCTCTTTTTCTAGTGGTCGTGATATACTACTGAAAGAAAGCCTGCATCCACTTTTCTTTTAATGCTTTATTGAAATGATTTTAAATATTTCTACATGAGAACAGTAGTAAAGGTAATACATGACTATTTTATTTTGGATTGAAATTTGGAAAACTGCCTCCTACTCCACCATTCTGCAATATTCAATGCTAAACATTTGTAAAATATACTACAAAACCAGGCTGTTCTGACATATAAATACTATGTACTCTCTGTATTCCTCGACAGGAAGAAGATATACACATTTATTACCAAAATGTAGTGATGTGATATGCTTCTAAGAAAAGAAATCTCAACATCTAACGTAACACTTTAATGTGGTTTGCATCAAAAGCTAACTGTAAAGGATAATGTGCTGGCAAGAATTGCAGTTTTAAGATATTTCTTTTCTACTCCCAGAGATGTTATTATGAAGTCCCATGGCGCAATTCCAAGTTTCTAAGTGACCTGCAGAATAAAAAGATGGTTTTAGTATCAAGCACATCAACTTAACCCAGGACACAGACATTAGCTTGCTTTCTATAGGGAGTTAAAGACAAATATGAGATACTAACTTGCCAACAAACATGGATTAAAATAAATGTAGGTTTAAGAGAATTTCCATGGGACTGTTTTAATAAATTTGGAAATTGAGTTATATTTCTCAACTAAATGCAGTATATGATTTCACAATACCTCCTGTACAGAAGGAAAATAAATGCTGAAAATGAACATTTGGTCACTTGACAAGATTGGTACATGGACAGTGGATTAGATAAAAGTATCACTGTTAGATTTTCTGAAGTTGATAATGGTACTGTGGCTATTTAAGAGAACGACTTTGTTCTTAGGAAATATACAAAACAATGTACGTGACTCCAGATGGCTCAGGAAAAATCGTGTATCTGTATACAGAGAGAGGGGAAAAGTGATAAATAATGGATGAAAATGTTAACGATTGTTGAATCTGGTTAAAAAGCATATGAAGGTTCTTTGTACTATTCTTGCAACTTTTCTCTAAGCTTAAAATTATTTCCAAATTAAAAGTTAAATAAAAATTTTACTTCTTATGACTAACCCTACCCAAAGCAAATTGTGTCTTTGCCCCTTAGCAGTTGTGTATTGTTTGTAGCATATTCTTTTGAATTTTTGACATATTGCTTTAAAATTAAACTTAACTTGCCCTCCCTCTATTCTTGTTCTCTTCCCTGACATTGTGAGTTCCTTAGGATTGGTAATAACGGGAGCACTTGTGTTAGTTCTTGCTGTAGTCCTGGCACTGTTTTAAGTTCTTCCACATTTATTAACTCATTTAGTCCTCATAACAACCCTATGAGGTAGGTACTATTATAATCCCCTTTTTATAGATGAGAAACTGAAGTGTAGAGAGTTAAGTAACTCATCTCAGCTCAAATCCAGGCTGTCTGGCTCCAGAGGCCAGGCTTTAATCACTGTGGCATGCTGTTCTTCTTGCTCTTTGGTATGGATCCATCCATTCCATCTTCCTTTCCTAGTCATGAGTCCAATGCTGACACTTATCTAGGAAATGATGCTGTCATACCCATTTTGACTAATAAGTAAGCTACTATAACCAATACAATAAAGAGGACTCTTTAAAACTGTTTTCCATAGTACCTGGATTTTTTTCCCAAAATTTCCCTGTTTTTCTTACTTTATGAAGAAATTCAGTGGCTAGAAATAAACAGAAAATTCTGAAAAGAGCATATTTTATCTTGAGGTTAAAAAAAAAACTTGTTTTTCAACTTAAAAAACATAACACATGATACAACATCAAAAATCCATAAAGAAAAAAGACTAGGAAGCCTGAATACCTAAAATGAAAAACTTTAAACAACAAGCCATGAAAGCATATTTATCATACATTTAACAAAATTATTTTGTTAATAGAAAAAGAGTTCCAACAAATAATTGAGATATAGATGTATGTATGCTTAGATAAGTATAGCAAATATTTGAAAGATATCACATGAAATATGAACAATGGTTACTTCTGAGGCATGGGAAAAGAGGTGTGGACAAAAGAGGATTCTTTCTCTTTTCACTTTATACCTTCTATATTCTTTGAAATTTTTACTATGAACATGTATTACTATTAGAATTTTCAAAGTCTAATTAAAAAAAAAATACCTTACCCAAGAGTTGGGAAAGATGCCTAATGTCCACAAATAACAAAGTGTGAAAGGAAAAACACAAATGTCTCTTCTGCTATTTGATTATCAAGAAAGGGCCTTTATGGAAGTGACCCATCTCAGGACTCTGCCCTATAGCAAAATGGGCATTTGTTCTTGTGACATTCCTGGGCTTCCAAGCATCAATGGGCCTATAGAAATGGCTGGTTCCTTGACATTGGTCAGTCTTGATAGAGCACAGTGGTTTGAGAGCAGTCACCTAAGGACTATTGACTTACTGAAAATTCACTAGCAAACAATAGTTACTGAATAACCACTGCCTGCAAGTCACTTTTTATGTATGTGGGAAATAATAAAGAAATAAAAGATCTGCTCCCATCAAGAAGACAGCAATCCTAACAGTTGTGGAAACAGAAAACTTACATGGAATGACAGTATTTTTAAAAATAACATACCAATGAGTAAGCTGCAGAGCAAGGTTTTCAGCACATAGAGGACATAGAAGTGCTTTGGGGGTTGGGGGAAGGGGGCGTCTCTGAATCTCTGATTTATTTTTTCATGATTAAGTTTATGGTCCCGATTATCTGTGTGTGTGTGTGTGTGTGTGTGTGTGTGTGTTCTGGAGTTGTTACTGTTTTTTTATTGTTGTTTCGCTTTTCAAAACCTGCTGTCCTCAAACTCGTATTTAAAAAGAAACATCTTATTTCAAAAAGTTCTTCAGAAACAAAAAAAGGGTTCTATAAAAGCTATACCTTCAAGTCTCATTCTAGCAAATATCTTTAAAAGAAAACTCAACATGGTAAATATTTCCCAATACTGTGACTGTTCTATTATTAGAATAATATTTATAATATTTATTAAAATTGGATTCTGGCTGTTCCTGAAGCTTTTGTTATGATAAGATTATGTTTCTCATCAGTCAATATTTTGCCTCTGAAATCTGAATAAATCCTGGGCCCCATGTGATCCAGTCTATTCAGAGATAAAAAATTCCCATAAAAATGTATAGTGTTGTACTCAAACTAAATAAAAAGAAATTCCAACTTTTACTTGTGTTTCTTGAAGCAAGCCCAATTCCTAGTACACTGCATTAGTTTTCAACATCCCCTTCTCCCCTTCTTCTCTTACAATCCTCCAGCTGATCCAGAGCCTTTCACTCAACAACCCCCTAAAATAGCCCAGATACCCAGCCTGTACTACTTTCCTGATTCTCTCCCTTTCAGCTTTTTATTTTGTTGACCAACTTGGTCCTCTGACTTCTTTTTAAATTTCATTTTCACTTTGCATATTATAGTAGAGAACCCAAGAATCCTTCTCCCCTTTCTCCTTTCTTTCCAGCACAATCCGTCTCTGACCAGTCTCTGAATTCTGCAACATAAAAATCCCAGGAATCACATGGACAGGGAAGGAGCAGGGGGAAGCCAATCAGACAAAGGTAAAATTCTTATTAGTGAGAGAGGGACCAAGAATAGGAACATTTGGGACACAGATATTAACGTAAATCTTCTCCTCAATACTTACTTGAATGAACACAGTAACAGTCAATTGCCTTGTGAAGTATTTCTCAAATGCTAAAAAGATAATAATGGTTAATATTTATTTAGAACTAGGCTCTATTATAACCTCTTAACATGCATAATTTCAAGTTAATCATCGCAACAACCTTAAGAAATAAGTGCCATGATTCTTCCCATTTTGTGGAGGCGGAAACAAAGGCACAGAGAGGTTAAATAGCTTGCCTGAAGTCACACAGCTGGCAAGTGCTCTAGACCTAAACCCAGAGTATCTGACTCCAAAGGCTAGACTTTTAACCACAATTCAAGTACTTCCAAAATGTCTGGGATCAGTTCGACCCAATTTGTGCTTTTAGACCTACTTTGCTCTTTGTGTGTCCGAAGGTAAACTTTTTGATGATTTCCATTCCTTGGCATTTGCTTCCCTTGTAGAGCTGCTGGTGGCATTTTTATTCACTGCTCCCCTTCTTAACTTGAAACCTAAAGACACATGTAGTGACCATATCTGTACATAAAACTTTTTTTTTTTAATGTGTCCAGCCACAGTTTTAAATCCTTCCCTTCTGGAGTGCTGACCAAAGGGTCTGAGAAATAAGATTTCCCTGATTTCGGTAATGGGGAGGGGTGGCGGGAGTCAAGTCAAAAAAGCTGGTTCATTTTAATGAAACTAGACAAAGACATCTTATTACCATAAAAATTTTGCCCTTATCTTGTGAGCCCACCTCCTAATCTTACATTCCTTTAAGCAGGTGGAAGTAAAACAGGCTTACTTTGTTTGCGGGCATATTCTGCTGCTTTGGGTGCTGTTAACATGGCAAAAGGATGCAAGGAGAGGCGGAAAGACGGAACTTGGGAAACCTGAAAGGAAAACAGTCCTACTTTTAAAAGTTGCACCCACTCTGCATTGTTAACACCTGCTAGCTATAGTACTTGGCCTGTTGGATCAACTACAGTTCTTGGACATCAGTATCAGTGCTCAGGTTTCACATGCCTTTCACACACTGCCAGGGGCTCATATTTGTTCCCTTTGCCTAGAATGCCCCTTCACACGTTGACACTCTTCACATAATTCCCCTTTTCCTGGAATAGCCATTTCCTCCTTTTCTACCAGCAGGCCTCCTACCTTCCAGATGCAGCTCAAATATCACCTTTTCTGAAAAACTTGCTTCAGTGTGTCCCACCCCCACTCTCCAATGCTGGCATGTCCCTACCCTAAAACAGAATTGCTTATTCACTCACCTGTGACCTCAAAGTAGCATAAAACTATCCTAGTGTGTTATGTCCTAGTGCATTACAATTCATTATAACCTGTCTGTCCCTTGCACTACAGTGGAAACTCCTTCAAGGCTAAGATTGCCCTTCATTTGTTCCTTCCACAAATGTTTGTTGGACACTTACCATGGGGCAGACCTTGCTTTAGGAGCTGAAGTTAATAAGAGAGACAAGATACCTGCCCTACTGGTGCCAATATTCTAGTGATGGGAGCAAGCAGTAAATGAACCATTAGACAACAAGGGTAATAGCACATTGTGATAAGTTTAATAAATGAATCCAGCAGGGTGATATGCCAGGGAATTACTGGCAGCCACCACTTCACAGGATGAGCAGAAGCCAGCAGCAGGAAGAGCTGGGGAGAAGTGCTGCAGGCAAAGGGAGTGAGAACAGCTAGAAAAGCCAAGGCCTTCTTGGAATAAGCTTGTGCTTTCCAGACACGGAAAAGAAGCCAGTCCTTTCTTGCTCCCATGGTTCAGTAAGTCATGGTTGGCCCCCTTTTGGGGGCCGCTTACCACCATCTTCTTTATCCTTTTAGTAGACTCTTCAAAATTCTAACTAAGTTTATTTCTTCCAGAATCAACACCTTCCAGAACAAAGTATTAGTCATATGGGGATTTCATCCAGTTCTAACCATGGTGCTGGACCTGCCTTCCCTCAACCTCAACAGAACAGAGTTTCACACCCGATCAGGTAGGGATCACTCCCCTAACCAGCAGGAAGCAGCCCTTCAGCTCCCATTAAGAATAAGGGTGTAAACTCTCTGAGGGGGGAATTGAAGCAGGCTAGTATACGAAACAAGGGAAAGCCGCTGTCAGAATGGAGCCACAAGACCCCACCTGGAAACCTGCTGAGGGAAGACAGCTGCTTGAAAACAAAGTTGTAACCGCTGAAGCTGAAACACCCACCAAGACCCTGGTTATGAGGTCCCATTTGAAACTCCTAGGCTCAAAAGAAGCCCCCGATAACCCCAAACAGAAAGGCCTCCTTGGTTCCCTGAAAGCTAACAGGTGAAGATAGAAAGGCAACAATCAGGGCAGCAAATAGCTGAGATCCCTCCTTAATAAGGGGAAAGGGAAGGAAGAAAGGCCTTAAAAAGACTTACCCCAGGCCCTACATTGCGCGTCTCACACTGTAGCACACCTGTACCCATGTATTGGGTATGTACTATCTCTTTTCTCTTGTTTCTCAATGAACTCTTTTTACTGGCCTCATGGAGGAGGAGGAAGAGCAGGAGATGGTGGAGGTGGAGGAGAAGGAGGAGGAGGAAGAGGAGGAGGAGGAGAAAGGAAGCCAGTGTGGTAGGATGTAGTGGGAGAAAAGAAAACTGAGGATGAGACTACAAAGAGAGACATGGAACTACATTGATATTGTTCCAGGGTACAATGGGCCTGTGACATGGTCTGGCTTAGGTTTTTTTAAGATCACTCTGACTGCTATGTGGAGGATGGGCTGGAGTATAGAAGCAGGGAAGTCAGTTAGCTAATTAAACTTTTATCCCCAGTGCCTTGCAGAGTGCCTAGCACATAGTAGGTCCTCAAATGTTATTGACTCGTTGAATAACTACCATTTCTATTCAAGGCAGTAGACGTTAAAGCATGGGCTTTAGTGTCAATTTGGCTGGATTTGAATGTAGGCGCTCCACTTAAAATATGTGTGACCTTGGCTAAGTCACTTACCTGCTATGTGCCTGTTTCTTTATATAATAATAATACCTTATAGGGTTTTGGTAAGGATTAAAGAGTTAGCATGTGTGAAGCTCTTAGAATAGCACTTGGCACATCATACAATATAAGAATTACTATATTTGTTTATTTCATCATCACCATCATCTCTCTTCCTGATTCACTGATTTTGTAGAATTACCAGTGGCAGCCCTTTTGCCACCATGCAACAGACAGCTGCACCACTGTTATTCAACATTGTGCTACAAGTTCTAGCTAGAGCAATTAGGCAAGTAAAAGAAATAAAAGGCACCAAAGTGGAAAGGAAGAAATAAAACTTGGCTATTTGCTGATGATATGATCCTATACCTAGAAAATCCCGAACATCTACAACCAAACTACTAGAGCTAATAAACATGTTCAGCAAAGTGGCAGGATAAAAGATTAATATGCAAAAATCTGTAATGTTTTTATGCTCTATTAATGAGCAATCTGTGGAGGAAATCAGGAAAAAGATTCCATTTACAATAGTGACTAAAAGAATAAAATATTTAGCTATAAACTTAACCAAGGACATAAAGAAGATGTATTCAGAAAACTACAAAACATTGCTAAAAGAAACCAAGGAAGACCTAAGTAAATGGAAGGACATTTCTGTGTTCATGAATTAGAAGACTAAATACAATTAAGATGTCAATTCTACCCAAACTGATTTACAGATTCAACACAATCTCAACGAAATCCCAACAACCTTTTTTTGCAGAAATGGAAGAGTTTCTCAAAGATGTGTGAAATTCCATCTCTCCCATTATCTCCTTCTAATAAATTTACCTCTAAGTACTTCTTTGCTGCATCCATTAAGGTTTGATATATCACTGCTTCATTATAGTCCTGTTCAAAATATTTTCTAAAGTCCATTTTGACTTCTTTGTCTTATGGATTATTCTTTAGATTTTATTTAACTGGGATTTTTATAATTATATTTTTTATTTTATTTATTTATTTTTATAATTATATTTTGAAATGATTTTTACCTTAATTTCATTATGATCAGAGAATCTACACTGGATGACTTCAATATTTTAAATTTTGTTGCTGAGATTTTCTTTTTAGTCCAGTATATGTTCTATTCTGAAAAAGAATGTGAATCCTGTCATTAATGGGTGCAGTATGCTACATATGTGTGTATAAATCAAGTGTACTAATTACTTGATTACTGATCTTCTTGGGTTTATATCTCCCATCTTTCTATTTGTTTCTCTTTCTCTCTTTTCTTGCCTTCTTTTGGATTAATCAAATAGTTTTGTCATTCAATTCTTCCCTTTCTATGAACGTGTTAGTTATGCAGTCTTTTGCTATTCTTTAAGTGTTACCTTAGAGCTGCACTGTCCAAAATGGTAGCTACTAGTCCCTTGTGATTATTGAGCGCTTGAAATGTGGCTAGTCCAAACTGAGAGATGTTGTAAGTGTAAAATACAAAGCGGAGTTCAAAGACTTAGTATGATTTAAAAAGTGTAAAATGTATCATTGATATTTTATAGTGTTTACTTGTTAAAATAAATTTTTGGATATATTGGGGTAAATAAAATAGAATATTAAAATTAATTTGCTTGTTTCATTTTATTTTAATTAATGTGACTACTGGAAAATTGAAAATTATATACGTGCCTTGCATTATGTTTCTGTTGGACAGTTCTTCTCTGGTTATTAAAACATGCAGATTCACATGGTCTAATACAAAGTATTCTTTTTACTATTTTCTATGTCTATTTTAAATTTTGAGTCAGAATGGTTTTTAGGTAGTAATATTCCTGATCACATGTGAGACATTGTCTGAATATTCTTAAAACTAGCTAAGGAATCATTTTAACGGGCTGACATTCCTTCAATAGTGGGCTGGTAGCAGAACCAGAAAAAATATCATTTTGTTCACAGAAAATTTCTTTAATTTCTTGGCTGGTATGGCCTAGAAAAATGTGTTGAAAGTTGCTATTTCCCTCTCCCAAGAGCAATCTTTCTCCTTTTGATTTTTAGCTAGACATGTTGTTGCCCAGGTAGAATTCTATATTCTCAATCCTCTCTTCTAAGTAGATGTGTCCATATAACTATGTTTTAACCAAGGATATTTAAGAAAAAATGTCCTGTGAGATTCCTGGCTCCTCTCCTTGGAGGGAAGGGGCACTTGTTCTTTATCTCCTCTTATCTGCAATGTAGTTATAATGGCTGGAGCACCAGCAACCAAATTATCAGTGAGGTTGAGGGCCACACTGTAGGAATGACAGAGCAGAGAGCTGGAAGGAGCCTGGGTTCCTGATGACTTTGAAGAATTGTGGTGTCAGCCCACTTACAGATTTATATGAGAATTAACCTTTGTATTTCACTGTTCTTATTAGGGGTTTTTCTGTTATTTAAAATAAAAAGCATGGTTTAAACAATGAAGTTGTGTTGTTCTCTTTATTGACAGAACAGTTTATAGACACCCCACCAGGGACACTTCTAAATTTGACCTTAGCCTTCTATCCAAATGGCAAATATTCATTGAGTGTTTACTTCATATCCAGCATTGTAGAGAATTAAATATAAGCATAAACTATGGCATTGATCCTCAAGAAGCACATAATCTATTCAGAACAATGACCCTAAAATACAAAGTAATTGAAAAAGAGGCTCTATCTCTGTTTTAGGCAATTGTGGTGATACCAGTCCTTCAGATAACACATGCCAGATGTAAGGAAAAGAGAACTGGATCTTCTATCACTCTTAATGAAGTTATGGCAGGTAATAAATGTGAGTGAGACTGGTGATTTTCAAACCTCAGTTTACCATGCACTAGAAAAACAGAATCAGATCACTTCCAGCTTGGGTATTCTCTGAACCTTTCTGAGTCCCAGTAAACTGATGACTTGTGCAAGCAATTAATTTAGCTTCCTAGGGGACTTATATGAGAGATTATTTGAAAAGTGAGGTGGAATTTAAACTCCAAACCTAGAATTATGCATATCCTCTTTTTCATTTAAAGTCATTTACTAATATTGTCATCATCACAATCTAAAAGTATTGTTGTGATTGTTATTTCTCAATTCAAGTACTTGTTGAGTGTCAACTTATGCGTTAAAGCACATTTAACAAAAATTTTTTCTAACTGGAAGAGAAGATAGGAACATGTAAAGGCATATATGAACTTGCACAAGGAAGGCCCTGGAAGGGGGATACATCATAAAGGAATGAAGGGCATAAACAGTAATCTTCTCCTGGAACAACTTACTAAAATATAATTTTGATAGAACTGAGATGAGAGGTGGGGAAATCACTCATCCTAGGTGTCAGGACAATTTAGATAAGCTTATGGCAACGATATTTTCCAAGGTGAAAGCAAAGAGACGTAGTCTGGTAAGTCTTGGAAATGTGAGTAAGGTGGTGCAAAATTATATTTTCTAAAACATTTTAAGGTTTATGAAGAAAAAAAGGTAAATTTCAAATGAGAGAATTACTGGAATTTTTTTCTACAAATTAAGACCCTGTATAAATTAAAAAGACAAACAACCCAACAGAAAAAAAAAAATGGGCAAAGGGCTTAAATAATAACTTTACAGAAGAAGAGGCAACATATGAATATTTGTCCATTTGTAATCAGGAGAATACAAATTAAAATCACTGTGAATACCAGAATAAACTTAACAGGCTGACAAAAATTTTAAAAGTCTGAAAATATCAAGTGTTGGTAGCAACTAGGTAACATGCATTGCAGGTAGAAATTTAAATTGGTATAACCATTTTGGAAAACAATTTTGCATTATGTAGATGGTTGAAGACACACATAGACTATGTCTTAGTGATTTCAATCCTAGGTATACATAGTATAGAAACTCTTTCACTGTGCAACAAGAGACGTATAGAAGAAATAACTCAAATGCAACAAGAGAGAAATAGAAGCTATAAACCAAAATGCAAGAAGAGACATATAAAAGAAATAACCCAAATGTCCAAAAACATTAGCATGTATAAGTAAATTGTGGAATATTCCAATAATGGAATACTATACAGAATGAAAACACACTACAGCTACATGTAATAGAATGGATGAATTTCAGAAGCATAATGTTGAGCGAAAAAAGAAAGCCATAGATAACACATTTGCTATTATACCATTTATATGCAATCCCCAAACACTCAAAACTAAACAATATGTTGATCAGAGATGCATATTGATAAAACTATAAAGAAATGAAAGAGACAGATAAACACATAATTCAAGATAGTGGTACCCTGGGGAGGAAGGTAGGGCCTGGAGAGGGTACACAAAAATCTTCAAATCTGTTGTCACTGTTCCATTCCATATACTTGGATTTGTTTGCCTGGTCTTTATACTGTAAACACTTATTGCTGTTATTCATTTGGACATAACTGATGCTGAAAGCATTTTTTAAAGCCCGCATCATTAAAATCTGTTAATATTGAACTTTTGTTTAAAACATAGATCCCTCCCCTTATCACAAAATACTTGTTCATTTCTGCCCAGTTGGGTTTGAGTGAGCATCCTCCACAAAGAGAAGACACGCAGCAGATTATTAGAGTAAGTCCCTGCCAGGCCAGGGCTGTGGAGGTATGAGAGGGTGGAGGATAAACCTGTTGCTGAGATGCCAGAAAGCTACAGAGTTGGCTCTGGCCGATAGGAAGGAAGGAGAATGACCAGCCTGAGTGGGGGTGGATACGGAAATAATAACACTCACTAATATTGGAGGCACTTCCTGTGCCCAGTATCGAGCTAAGCACTTCACATGCACGGCCTCATTTAATCCTCAGAACAACCTAATGCGGCTGCTTAATTTTATTATATGTATTTACATATAAGGGTATTGGGGCTCAGGAGTTAAATAACTTACCAAGACCACACAGCTAGCGAGGGAGCAAGCTGGGATAGGACACCAATCTATTTGCCTCTACAGTGCATGCTCTAAACTTTGGATGTGACTTAGGAAGCCTGATGGCAGGTCAGATATTAGGATATGGTGTCTGGGGCAGAGAAGGAAATAGAGGCTCTGGTGTTCCCTCTTCTCCTTCACTTGTCTTTTCCCTCTCTTTGTAACACTTTTTTTTTTCTTTATTAGAGAAGTTGTGGGTTTACAGAACAACCATGCATAAAATATAGGATTCCCTATATACTACCTATACTATACTACCCTGTTATTAACTCCTTGCATTTGTGTGGCACATTTGTTACAACTGATGAAAGTACATTTTTATAATTGTATTATTAACCATAGTCCATGGTTTAACTTAGGGTTCACGATTAGTGTAGTACAGTTCCATGGATTTTTAAAAAACTTTTATTTTGGTGCCATATATACAACCTAACACTTCCCCTTTTAACCACATGCAGATATACATTTCAGTGCTGTTAATTATAGTTACAATATTGTGCTACCATCACCACCACCCATTACCAAAACATTTCCATCGTTCCAAATAAAAACCCCATGCCTTTTAAGCCTTAACTTCCCAGACCCTATCACCCCATCCACTGGTAACACTCATTTTTACTCTCTGTCTCCCTGTCCTTTTTTTTGCTTTCTCCATCAAATGGTACTACAGAAGGGTATTTTTATTGCTGGCTTTACTCGTTGAAGGAAGATTTATAATCCTTTTTCTTCAATTTAAAATTGAGTAGGCCTTTTTATATTTATCAGAAATTGGTTGTAAATAAGCCTTTCT
>JAQZBX010073700.1:0-14872 GCA_029593785.1 Cabassous unicinctus | reverse complement strand
CTTTATTGTAGATTTTTTTTTTTAAAGATTTATTTATTTTATTTATTTATCCCCCCCTTGCTGCTGCTGCTTGTGCTGCTGTGTCCATTCGCTGCGTGTCTTCTCTGTGTCTGCTTATCTTCCCCTTGCTGTGAGGTCTTGCCGCATCAGCCCACGGTGCCGCGCGAGCCGGCCTGCCCTCACAAGGAGGCTCCGGGAAGCGAACCCGGGGCCTCTCATATGGTAAACGGGTGCTCTATCCATTGTGCCACACCCGCTTCCTGCCATGAGGTTGCTGCATCAGCCCACCGCACCGCTCAGGCCGGCGTGCCCTCACAAGGAGGCCTCGGGACGTGAACCCGGGCCTCCCATATGGTAAACGGGGGCTCTATCCACTGAGCCACACCCGCTTCCCTTTATTGTAGATTTTTGAGGCCTTTTTATATATAAGATCATGTCACCTTCAAATAATGAAAGTTTTACTTCCTTTTCAATTTGGATGTCTTTTATTTTGTTTTCTTGCCTAACTTGCTAGAACTTCTAGCACAATGTTGAATAACAGTGGTGACAGTGGACACCATTGTCTTAATTCCAGATCTTAGGGGGAAAGCTTTCAGTCTTTCACCATTGAGTGCAATGTTAGCTGTGGGATTTTCTTCTATGCCCTTTATCATGTTGCAAAAGTTTCCTTGATTCCTATTTTGAAGTGTTATATGAGGAAAGATGTTGGATTTTGTCAAATGCCTTTTCTGCATTCATTGAAATGATCATGTGTTTTCCATCCTTTCACTTTCAACCTGTTTGTGTCTTTGAGTTTTAGGTGAGTTGTGGACAGCAGACAGTTTGATCATACTTTTTAGCCATTCTTCCAATCTGTGTCTCTTGATTAGGGAGTTTAATCCATTTACACTCAATGTTATTACCGTAAAGGCAGTACTTACTTCAGCCATTTTATCCTTTGGATTTTGAATGTCATATCTTTTTTTGTCTCTCTTTAAGTTACCATCACTGTAATCTTCATTTCTACACTATATTCCAAGCCCCTCTCTCCTGTCTTTTCCTTTCAGCCTGCAGAACTTCCTTTAATATTTCTTGTAGGGCAGGTCTCTTTTTGATGAACTCTGTTTCTGTTTGTCTGTGAATATTTTAAACCTTCCCTCATTTTTGAAGAACAGAAACCCTTAACATGGTCTTTGAGGCACTGCCTCTCTGCCAGTTTCAGTTGCACCATCACTGGTCTCCTTTCAGCATCAAGCTCAATAGTGCTAGAGCTCGCTTCTGAATCAGGACTTCCGCCTACGCTGCTCCTTCTGCCTGGAGCACTTTTTACTCATCTCATTCTTCAGATTTTAGCCTCAGGCCACCTCCTCAGAGAAGTCTTCCCGGACACCTCAAAATAAACTAGCCTCTCTCCTGTTAGTTTTTCTCATCTGTGATAGCACCCTGACCTTTGTCTGCACAGTGGTAATTTCAGTTGGTAATTGTGGATATTTGTTTATTAAGTATGAATCTCCCAACTAGCCTGGATTAGATTGTCTTCTGTTCTATACTTAGTGCTTGACTGAGGCCCCTGTGAGGGATACTTCTGTGTGTGTTTCCTCCATTACAAAACTTAACAAACACATTTAATTGTCTGTTTTTCCCCACTAAACTGTAAGCTACAGTCCTGTTTGCTGTTGATCACGAAATTTCTTGCAGATAGTAAATCATGGTGCATAATTGTGTTATGCTGGTGTATATGGCTTGGTGGCTGAGTGTCTGCTGCTCAGATGAGTGAAGGAGCACAACATAGCAATCAATAATATTCTAGAGGCCTGATAGGCATGTCGTGTTAGTTTTATGTTGTGTATAGCTATACATATGTCTGAATTTTTAACAGTAGCAATATTATACAACATCATTCTTTTAAATAAATATAATTCTTTAAATGTAAGATCTCATGTAATTTAAATTTTAGGGCCTTCTCATTTGTTATGCTTAAATTCACATATTAAAAATAAGTAAAAAACTTTTATCCCACCTTGTGTCTCGATTTTGTTTTAGAACTATGGGCATGTTGTTTGTGCCAACAAAAGGGAATATAAGTACCTAAAATGTAGAGATCATTAGGAACACACATGAACAAAATAGTTAGTCCCCAACCCTACTGCACAGTTGTATGAGGTCTGGTTTCAGAGACAGAGATAAGAGATGGGAAGTAACAGGAGGGAATAGTTCAGAATCAGGAATACTGTGCTTTGGAGGGGAAGGAGATTCTGGAATATCTGATAAGTGGTTGTAGCAGTTTGATATTCTTTATGAATTCCAAAAATAGATATTGGATTATGTTTGTAAACTGGTCTGTTCCTCTGGGCATATTAGATTGTATTAACTTCAGAGGTTTCACTTTTACTTGATTAAATTATGGTTAGGGCTTTGATTGGGCCACATCAGTAGGATGTTGTGTCCCTGCCCCTTTGGTGGGTGGGCACTCACAGAGAAAACGACTCAGCAGAGGAGAAAGTAGGAGTTTTGATGCTGGAGCCCTGGGAAGTAAACCCACAGAGAAGTAGATATATGAGGGAAGAGAGAAGACTCCATTAGACACGGCAGAGGCCCTGGGAAGAGAGAGAGCCTGATAGGCTACAGCTGACCTTGTGGAGCGACTAGAGCAGCTGAGCCCAGAGAGAAATGAGCCCTGGGAGAGAGATGAGACTTATCTCAGTCTACATCTGATATTGGAAGAAGCTGGGCCCACTGAGCCTTAAGAGGAAGAGAAAGGCTGAACCCTTGCAGGTGTCGGCAGCCATCTTGCACCAATATGTGGCAACAGACTTTGGTGAGGGAAGTAACTTATGCTTTATGGTCTGGTAACTGTAAACTTCTACCCCAAATAAATCCCTTTATAAAAGCTAATAGATTTTTGGTACTTTGCATCAGCACCCCTTTGGCTGTCTAATACAGTGGCCATTTTTTAACTGTTTGATCTCTGACACATCAATTGATCTTTGTGGATCTCACTTCTTTTTCCTTATAGATGAGAAGACTGAACCCCATTAGAAATACTTTTTTTTTTCTTTCTTTATGGTTCTTTGATTCTTATTTCCTCTATAATTATGGGAGAAAAAGAAAGTGTGTATCTGAGAAAAAGGAATGAATAGGAAAGAGAAAACAATCATTACAGAATAAAGCAATGCAAAAAAGTGATATTGGGTGCTGCTTATAAAAGGGAAAATATACAACAATATAAGAATTCAGATCTTTCTTCCCCCCCCCCAAGTTTATTTATCAAATATTTATATGATAAATATTTATACTTATGTAGCACTGATTGTGTGCCAGGCATCATTCTAAGTGTTTTACAAATACTAACTCATTATTAGCCCTATTTCTTAGCTGAGAATTGAGGCACAGAGAGGTTAAGCAACTTAATCCAGGTCCCATAGCTAATAAGTGCCGGAGCTGGATTTCAGACCCTGGCAATCTGGCTCCAGAGTCCATGCTCTTGTAATGCTTATTTTGCTGTTAGAATTACCATCCATTTTCCTCAATGGAAACCTCCACATCAAAGACAAAAACTTATTGAACTGTAACAAAAATAATAAATCATTCCAGACATATTTAGGCTAACACATACCCTATTTGTTTCTGTATAATTACACTTTCTCAAGAGCCTGCCACATTTGGCATCGCTGTTTTCTTATGAACCCTTCAAGCAAGACTAATGTAAAATGGAGAGGATTGTTCTTTGTTCAGCTGCAGACCAGGTGGTACAAAGCACAGAGGAGAAAGCCAGGTCCAGAGAATCTCAGGCTGTGCTTGCATTTGGTCAGGAAACATTTTCCTTCAAACACTTGCAAACTTTTATTTTTTTTAAGTTTATATCCTGTTTTCTTCCCATCACCCCATTTACAATAAAATAACTTCAAGAAGCAAAACTAAAATAAAACAAAATAGTTGTTTGGTTTTACCATTGGGAAGCATTTCAAGTTCAAATGCCATGTTGATGTTGTATTGCAGAAGGCGGCATCTCATTAAGAAAACAATGACCTCCTGGTTCTTTCCTTCAGCATTGTGAATGCAATCTCGATTGTCCCGTTCTTTAATGCGGTGTGGTTTCTATTCAGAGAGTAAAGAACTTAGAGGTTTTTGAAAGGGGTGGCTCCAATGATCATTGCTGATTTATTCATGTAAAATGAAATCTCTTTCCCTTCCTATTCCTTTAATCTATTACTAAATTAAATTTCTTGTACTCATAACATTTAGAGTTTAGAATCTTAGAGTTGGAAGGAAACTAGATCGTTTCTCTGGATTTAATTATCTCATTTTACAGGTATAGAGACAAAGGCTGGAGGGCTTACTCAGGATGGTTGGTGGCATAGCCAGGACTGGCTTCCAGGCTTTTTCACTGCTGCTTCTGTGCCCTTCCCATGATACCAAGCTTAAACGTTTGCAGAATCTGGGGAGCAAGGCCCTGTAATGCCCTCCGGTTTCTTCTCCCAACCAGAGACAGATTTCTCCCACACTATCTCCCTTTCTTTTCCTTCTTCCATCTGATTTGTTTTAGAAGATGAACATGAGTATCTAGGGAGTTACTGCTGATGTCTAGAGGGTCATTCAGATTTGCTACACTTCAAGCAATGAAATATCTAGAGAGCCAGCCATCATAGGTGCTTTGAAGGTATGTGTGGGGAGTGAAAAGCCTTGACTGCTGTGAGCTAGGGCTTTCCTTGTCCCAGGGCATTCCATCATACTGTCAGGGTACGTCCTGCCGCTCTGCCTGTCCTCTCCACCTCCGCCTTCTTCTTATGTTTTTCTTTAAATAAGCTTTGTGTTTGTATTAACACTTTTGTTCCTATATCCCCACGCTTAAGAGCTAGAATGGCATTGCAGAAGAGACCCTGGTGCTCTGCCTATCTTTAGAGCCTACCTTATAAATTCTTGCACTGGCTACTTTCCTAAAAAAAATAAATCTTACATGTCACTCATCAAGTTTATGTGGATCGCCCTAGTCCACAGTCATCTTTCCTTCCTATGAACCTGGAACTTTTGTAGTGATTGCTCTTCTCTTACTATTGAACGTTCCAACACTGGCCTCCCCAACTAGATTGTAACTATCCCAGGATCTCGTCGCTCCAGTCCTGTTGGGATAGAGGCATCTAGCAGATTATCTAACTCAAGGCATCAGTTCCTCTCCTCATTCTTCTTACTGCCATGTTAGAAAGGATTTTGTGACTAATTTGATACATCAGGTTTCAGGATGCTGATAAGACCACATTTACCAAAAGGGTCAATATTTACTAAATGGTCACCCACCCATGGATGTGGCCCTTTTTCCTTTCTTCCCTCTAGGTGACAAGCTGATTCAAAGTTCAAGTTCGAGCATCTTACTCTCCTCATTTACAGAATTGGGGTAGCTGCCTGATAATAAAATGTAGATTTGGGGTTAGGGGAAAGGAGAATTCCCCCTTAGGCCTTAAATCCAGCCTACAGTAGAGCTCTGCATTGGGGTCTCAGGCACAAGCTGAGTCAATAATAAAGTACTTGTTGATTGTTGATTGTGCCTTTGTGTCTTGGCTTATGTCTCCATGAGGCTCCTATAGGGATATAGTGTACCCAATGCAAGACAGGATCTGGGCATTTTTGGATATTTTAAAAAATATCCAAAAGATTTATCTAACTTTTTAATGAGGGAACCAGCAGTATGGTAGAGCTGGTTTAGAGGAATACAATCAAGAAAAAATATTTTCAGTCACTGAAAGAATGCTAGAAAAGAGATTACTTCGTAAGTTAGACACAAATCTAGTTAATGTCCTTCAGACCAATTAAAATGTAATATTTGGGGTTATTTTTTCTGCCACACAAGTAATTTTATCTCTACTGGACAAAATTTATTTCCATTGTTATTGGTAAAGAATCATTTGTTTCATTATACATTATCTGCAAGGTAACATCTACCTTTACAGATTTGTAATATATTCTGATCAATAGTAAATAGTAAGTCAAACAGAAGTGCAGATCCTAGAGAATTAAATAATCCTTGGATGTGTCTGTTAGTAAATTTCCAGTGTGACATTAAAAGAAAATGTAGTCATCCTTTTGCCTATTTCAACTTTTGGATGATTTTTTCTTAACAGTCTCGCATTGTAATCACAGATAATCAGCAAAAATAATTCTGATCACAGAAAAAGCCTGGTTTCACTGTGTTTTGGCCTGATTCATTTGCAAAGGTACAGCAAACATTTTAATTAACATATATGTCACTTTATAGTATGCTTAGCAAATATAGAGACAGACAGTGTCAAGTAACTTATGGTCAGAAAGTAGCTTTTCTCTGCAGATCTGAGGACTCAAGACTGAATGTTTTTATAGGCTCTGTTAAGAGATTTTTGAAAGACTATTTAATAAACATTTTTTATTAGAGAAGTTGTGAGCTTACAAAACCATCATGCATAATGTGCGGAATTCCCACACATCACCCCCCATCAATACCTTACACTGTTGTGGAACGTTTGCTACAGGTTATGAAAGAACATGGCTACTACCACTGACTAGGCTCCATAGCATACACTTGGTGTATTTTTTCCATACAGCCCCTATTATTAACTCCATGCACATTTGTTATACTTCATGAGAGAACACTTGCATATTTGTCCTGTTGACCAGTCCATCTTCCACCACATGGTTCCCTGTGTTACACAGCCCCATACTTGGTACAATCCATCCAAAGTGCACACTCACTGGCTCTCACGTGCATCACAGCGTTGTACAGTCGTTGCCTCAGTAAATTTTTTGTTTTCCTTAATTCAAAAGAAAAAATCTCACGCCCTCCTATTATTGACACTTAGCATTGATATAGTACCTTCTTTAACATTGATGCATGAATATTTCAATATTGCTGTTAACTATAGTCCATAAATTACATTAATTGTATTTTCCCCGTGCATCATCATATTCTTACCACCTTGTAATAGTGACATACCTTTATTCTAGTTCATGGAAGAACATTCTTGTATTTGTACTATTAGCCACAATCCTCATCCACCTCAGGGTTCACTAAGTTATTCAGTTCCTAGATTATGCTCTATCTTTCTTTCAATTGACATATATATCCCTAGACCTCCCCCCTTTCAGTCACAATCCCATTTATAAACAGCAGCGTTAGTTATACTCACTATAATGTGTTACTACCAATTCTATTAATTTCCATGCTTTTACAGTCAAGCTAATGGAAAATTCTAAATACATTAAGCATCAGTACCCCTTCAGTCCTTATCCTATCTCCTAGTAACTTATAGTCTAGATCTTAACTCCATGTGGTTATTCTTCGTATTTAGTTCATATTAGTGAGACCATACAATATTTGTCTTTTTGTGTCTAGCTTACTTCACTTAGCATAGTTCTCAAGATTCATCTGTTATCGTGTGTGTCTGTTTCATTTCTTCTTACAGCAGCATGGTATTCCATCATATGTATATACCATATTTGTTTATCCCATCGTCAGTTGATGGAAACTTGGGTTGTTTCCATCTTCTGGCAATTGTGTGAATAACACTGCTACGAGCATTGTTGTGCAAATGTCTGTTCGTATCACATTTTCAGTTCTTCTGGATATATTCTTAGTAGAGGAATTGCCAGATCGTATAGCAGTTCTATATTTAGCTACCTGAGGAACTGCCAAACTCTATTCCACAGAGGCAGCTCCATTCTACATTCTCATAAACAGTGAAGGAGTGTTTCTATTTCTCCATATCCTCTCTAGCACTTGTTTTCTGTTTTTTAATAATGGCCAATCTATGAGGTGTGAGATGATATCTCATTGTAGCTTTGATTTGCATTTCTCTAATAGCTAGTGATATTGAACATTTTTTCATGTGCTTTTTCACCATTTGTATTTCTTCTTGGGAGCAATGTCTATTCAGGTCTTTTTGCCTATTTTTTAATTGGATTGCTTGCTCTTTTATTGTTGGGTTGTATGATCTCTTTTTATAGCATGGAAATCAAACCCTTATCAGATATTTGGTTTCCAAATATTTTCTCCCATTGAGTGGGCTGCCTTTTCCTCCTCTTGACAAAATCCTTTGAAACACCAAAGTGTTTAAGTTCTAGGAAGTCGCATTTATCCACTTTTTCTTTTGTTGCTCATGCTTGAAGTGTAAAGTTTAAGAAAGCACTGTCTACCACCAGGTCCTGAAGATGTTTCACTACATTTTCTTCTAGGAGTTTTATGGTGCTAGCTTTTATATTTAGTTATTTGATCCGTTTTGAGTTAATTTTTGTGTAAGGTGTGAGACAGGGGTTCTCTTTCTTTTGGATATTGATATCCAGTTCTCCCAGCATCATTTATTGAATAGACTGTTCTGGCCCAGCTGGGTGGGCTTGGTAGCCTTGACCACAGATGTGAAGGTCTGTTTTTGAACCATCACATCAGTTCCTTTGGTCTCTTTGTCTATCTTTATGCCAGTACTATGCTGTTTTTTACCACTGTAGCTAGATAATATGACTCAAAGTCTGGAAGAGAGAGTCCTCTAACTTCGTTCTTCCTTTTTAAGAGCTATTTGGGGCCCTTTACCCTTCCAAATAAATTTGGTAATTGGCTTTTCCATTTCTGCAAAAAAGGCTGTTGGAATTTTTATCTTTATTGCATTGAATCCATATATCAATTTGGATAGAATTAACATCTTAACTATATTTAGACTTCCAATCCATGAACATGGAATGTTCATTCATTTATTTAGGTCCTCCTTGATTTCTTTTAGCAATGTATTTTTAGTTTTCTGAATACAAGGGCTTTACGTCCTTGCTTAAATTTATTCCTAAATATTTGATTCTTTTAGTCGCTATTGTAAATGGAATTTTCTTCCTGACTTCCTCCTCAGATTGCTCATTACTAGTGTATAGAAACACTCTGGTTTTTGCGTATTAATCTTGTATCCTGACACTGTGCTGAACTCATTTATTAGCTCTAGCTTTATTATAGATTTTTCAGGACTTCCCAAGTATAGGATCATATTATCTGTAAATAGCGAAAGTTTTACTTATTCCTTGTTTTTTGAAAGATTTTATTAGCAAAATTTCAATATACAAAAGTAAAGAGAGTAATGTAATGAATACCCCTCTTCATATTCTCCAGCCTAAACAGTTATCAAATCATAGTCAATCTCAGTACTTCTATGGTCAGCCTACTCCCTTCCAATACCGGATCATTTTTAAATGTCTTTATTGAGGTATAAATGAAGTAAAACAAAATGCACACCTTTAAAATGTGCAATTTGATCAATTTTGACACATACGGCCATGAAATCATGACTAAAATCCAAACACAAAACTTTTTCAGTATCACCCCAACTTTCCTTTGCCCCTTTGAAATTCACCTGTCAGCTCTCCCCAGATAACCACTTATCTGCTTTCTGTCAATATAGACTTTGCATTTTCTAGGCTTTTATATAAATTGAAGCATACAATATATACTTTCTTTGCTTGACTTCTTTCACTGTTCATAGTTATTTAAAGGTTCATCTGTGTTGTGTGGATCAATAATTTAAGCTTATTATTCCATTGTACGTGCATCCACAGTTTATCCATTTACCTATTGATGGGCATTTGAGTTGTTTTAAACAATTTCTGACTGTTAAAAATAAAGCTGCTAAGAGCATTCATGTATGAGTTTTTATGATTTTGGTTCTCTTATGTAAATACCTAGGAGTGGAATGGCTAGAATAAATGGTAGGTGATTGTTTAACTTTTAAAAAATGCCAAACTGTTGCCCAAAATGATGGTACTATTTTACATCCCCACTAGTAGCCTATGCAAGTTCTGATTGCTCTACATCTCAGCAAAACTTGGTAAGCTTATTTTTAATCTTAGTTAAATTTTTTGAGCAATTCTAATGGCTGTATACTGGTATCTTATTGTGGTTTTAATTTGCATTTCCCTTATGACTGATGACGTTGAACATCTTTACATGTGCTTATTCATATATCTCATTTTGTGAAATGCCCACAGCTTTTTCTTCTTTTTAAACTGGGTTTTTGTCTTATTGCCAACTTAGGAGTTTTTGCCATATTCTGGATCCAAGTCCATTGTCTTACATAGATACTACAGAATTTTTCTCCTGGTCTGTGTTTGCCTTGCCATTTTCTTAATGGTGTCTTTCAAACAAAAGCTTTGTTGAGATCAAATATTCACGTGAGTAAATTTCTTGGCTCTCTATTCTGTTTCATTCATTTATTTGTTGAAACATGTCCATACTATACTGTCTTGGTTATAGTAACTCTACAATAGATCTTGAAGTCAGATAATGTAAATCCTCCAACTTTGTTCTTTTCCGCTATCATTTTGGATATTCTAGGTTCTTTATATTTCCACATAATTTTTAGAATCAGTTTGTCACTTTCTACAGAAAAGTTTTGTAGGATTATGATTGAAGTTGTGTTGAGTTTATAGAATAATTCTGAGGAGAAAAGGCATCTTAATATTGAGTCTTCCAGTCCATTTATTTAGATCTTCCTTAAATTCTCACAGCAGTGTTTTGTAGTTTTCATTTTAGAGTTTTGCATGGTTTTGTAAAATTTATTGCTAAGTATTTTATGGTTTTTGATGTTATCATAAATGAAAGTATTTTTAAAATTTTCTAATTGTTTGCTGCTAGTATATAAAAATTCAGTTGAACAACAATATAAACTATAATCCACGCTTAGTGGCAATGCTCCAAGATGTGTTCATCAATTGTAATGCATGTACCACACTAATGAAGGCTGTTGTTGATGTGGGAAAATGTGGGAGGGCTGAGGGAGCAGGGCATATGGGAATCCCCTATGTTTTTTGTGTAACGTTTATGTAATCTAAATTTCTTTAAAAAATAAAATTAAAAATATATTAAAAAAATAAAAATTCAGTTGCCTTTTGTATTTTAACCTTGTATCTGTGACCTCGCTAAATGCACTTATTAGTTCTATTAAGTTAGTTTGTAGATTCCTTAGGATTTCCCTAAGTAATCAATATGCCATCTGGTAATCTTTATCTTTTCTAATCGTTCTTTTTTTTGCCTCACTTGCATTTACTAGGACCTCCAGTACAATGTTGAATAGAATTGTTGAAAATAGTGTCATTTCATTTTCCAGGTCTTAATGGAAAGCATTCAATCTTTCCTCCAATAAATATGATAATTGTTGTTGATGTTTTTGTTCTTTTGTATCTGCCTTTTATCATGTTGATTATAATTGCATCATGAATGGGTTTTTTCAGGTGCTTTTTCTGCATCTATTAAAACTGTTATATGACTTTTTCATTTTGTCTATTATGGAGTGAATTATATTGATTTTTAAAATGTTAAACATATCTGTCATTCCTGAGGTAAATCCTACTTGGTTGTAATGAATTGTCTTATTTTTATGTTTCTTCACTCAATTTGATAAATTTTAAAGATTTTGCACATACATTCATAAGGTATGTTAATATAGTAGCCTGTTTTTATAAGATCTTTGTCAAATTCTGTTGTAACAGTTATTTTGGCCTGATAAAAGCATGTTGGAATGTGTTTCTTACCAATATTCTCTGAGTTTGTATAAGCAAAACGTATTTCTTCCTTATATATTTGATAGAATTCACCAGTGACTACATCTGGGCCTATTGTTTTCATTATGAGAAGATTTAAAAAAATATAGATCTATAATTATACTAATAAATTTAGGGATATTTTTAGATATTCTTTTTCATATTGTGTCATTTTGGTGTGTTGTATTTTTCAAAGAATTTGTTTTTTTCACCTAAGTTGACAAGTTTGTTGTCACAAAGTTATTCATGATATTCTCTTAATATCCTGTTAATGTATTTTATATACATAGTGATAACCCCTCATTCATTCCTAAAACTGGTAATTCATCTTCTCTCTTTGTTCTGATAAGACTATATAGCAATTTATCAATTTTCTTCATCTTTTCAAAAAACCAACTTTTTGGCTTTGGCAATTTCCCTTATATTTTTTGTGTTTTCTTTCCTTTTAATTTCTGTACTTATTTTTTAATATTTCCTTCATGCTACTTTCTGTGGTATACTTGGCTCTCCTTTTTCTAGCTGCTTTAGCTGGAACCTAAGGTCATTTAGTTTGGTCCTGTTTTCTTGTTCCAAGTACTATTTTAGATGCATCTCAACTAAATTTTGTCTGTTTTATTTTCATTGTCATTCAATTCAAAATATTTTTAAAATTTCCATTGTGATTTTTTTCTTTAACCCATGGATTATTTAAAAGCCTGCTATTTAGTTTCTAAATATCTGGGTTTGTAGATATCTCGTTGTTGTTGATTTCCAACTTAATTCTATTGTGATTAGAGAACATATGGTATAGAATTTTAATCTTTAATAAATGATTGATACCTCTTTCATGGTCCTATGCTCCATCTTTGTTAATGTACCATGTCCAGTTGGAAAATGTATATTTTGCAGTTGTTGGCTCTATCAGCATTACGTCATGAAGTTCAGAGTGTTTTTCTGATCACCTATGGCTTTACTAAATCTGGATATAGCATGTTATTATTTGCTGAGGGAGGAATAAGTGTTAACATTTCCAACTTTGATTGTAGAATTATTTCTCCTTTGAATTCTACGAATTTTTGTGTCATATATTTAGAATCTCTGGTATTAGGTTCATGCATATTTATCATTTTTTTATCTTCCTTTATGATTATTTTTATCTCTGATAATGTTCTTCATCTTACAGTTAATTTATCTGATATTATTATAGGCATTCCATTATTCTCGTGCTGACTCTTTGCTTGGCATATATTTTTGTTCATCCATTTAATTTCAATATATCTCTTCATATATAAAGTGTGACTCTTTTGGTCAGCCTATAATTTTTACCTGTTTTAAAAACCTCTGCCTTTTGTTTGTATTGCTTAGTTAATTAACATTTAGTGGAATTATTGAGGTGATTGAATTTATGTCTACCATATTATTATTTTGTTTTCCCTCTGCATTTATTCTTCTGTTCCTCCTTTCCTGGCTTCTTTTGAAGCATTTGAATATTTCTGGAATTCCATATAGTGTATTTGGTGGCTTTTTAGCTATTCCTCTTTGCGTTATTTATTCTTAATGATTTTCTAGGGATTACATTGCACAACCTTAATTTCTGTAGTCTGTTAGAATTAATATTATACTGCTTTACATGAGATGTAGAAACCCTGCAACTGTATATGTTCACTGAGCAGTGTCTCCCCACTATCCTTATGCTTTAATTTTCATATGTATTATATCTTTATATATTATATATCCGATGGTTTGGGCTCTTTTTGCTATGCCTGCTTTTAATATGTGCTGTTTTCCATGTGTCTTGCCCATCTTTTCTTTCCAAGCAACCCATCTTTTGGGCAATTTCATCCAAAGGCTATATCTACTACCTTTCTCTTGATAATTCTGAAAATTATCTGAATTTCTGAAAATCACTACCTCCAACTCAAACTTCTCTCCAGATTTCAAGAACCATTAATTCATTGTAGATATTTTAAAAGGCACCTCAAACTCAATTCAATCCCAAAAGGCACCTCAGAATTCACCTTCTTCCTTTACTTTATGTGCCAGTTATCAACCTATTGCTTCTCAACTCCGAAAACATCCTTCATCACCTTCTCTGTGGTGAAGGAGCTGGACCCTGTAAACACTTTTCTTTTGCCAGCTAGGCTGGTGTTAAGCTTTGTCAGTAGATGGTGCGAGGGCCTTTTGTGTCTCTTCCTAGTTTAAATGTGCCCCCTCAGTAGACTCCAGTAGCACGATGGCCAGTGGCCAGCAGGATATGGCCCCTCCTCATGGGCAGCTTCCCTCACACCCCAGGGGTGGTTTTCCAGTGAATTCAGCAGCGTGGCACCTACCTGTGGGTGGCTTCCTTCAGCACCCCAGGGATTGTGTTCCTGGATGCCCTGCCAGTGGGACATCTCAGCAGACTTCTCTGCCATGCACTGGGTCTTGGCTGCCTCCTTGCCATCAAGGTCTGACTCTCAAACCTGGGCAAGCGTGGGGGCCTCTTCCAGAGCTGTCCCTTCCTTGGGTGTATTGCCTCAGCCCGAGAGAGAATGACTGCTTCTGATATCTGTGTTCCTGTCGTCTTAAAGTCTCTCTTCCTCTTAGTAGGTAATCCCCTGTTTTACTTCATCACCCTGTATATTAAACTTTCACTGTTCAGATCACTGAGTCACTTCTGTCTCTTCACTGCACCTAGATTTACACACATGCCCTTCTTGCAGCCCTCGTCCCAGACACTCTCACTAGCAGCACTACTTCTCACTGCTAATAGCTAATCAATCAACAGGTCCTATTAATTCACACCTTTAAATATTTCTTATCTGCCTCTTTTCCTCTCCATTTCTCCTACCCCTGCCCTTCTTCAGATCTATATTATCTTTTAATTGGATTCTTACAATAGTTTCCTTATTGATATAGCTATATCTTTTTTCAACATAGTTCAATGAATAACACTAACACCAAAATTATCTTTGTAATACATACATTTGATATCTATTATTTCTTTACTCATTTACATGATATGAAATGCCCCTTGTAAGCCGAGACTTGCTTGCCTGCTCTGGTTCGTATTCTATATTTCTTCCGACACATTCTTTTACCCCAATAATGTTTATAGCTCTTACAACATTTTGTACTTTTCAACTTCTGTGTCTTTAAATGTTCTTGTTCTTCTCTCTGGAATTCCCTTCCCCTGATTACCTGCCTGGACAATCCTTACGATTGTGAGGCCTTCCTGAATTTTCCAAGATGGATTTAGATGCTGCTTTGCCTGTGTTTCCACCATACCTTGTACAATCTTACATTCAAATAACTCAGTTGATGCTGTAATTGTTCCTGGGGCTGTCCCCTCATTTAGCTATGAGTATCTTAAGGATAAGGATTGTCTGGTTTTTCGTGG
>JAQZBX010073699.1:0-14871 GCA_029593785.1 Cabassous unicinctus | reverse complement strand
GCATTTGTTTACATAAATGTTATTTGTTATATACATATATATATATATTTAAAGGTTCTAAATTACCTAAATATTACTCAGAAATTACAGGGATTCCCATGTTCCCCACCTCCCACACCTCCAACAACATCCCACACCAACATCCTTCATCCGTGTGACACAACACCCGCAATGGATATACACATCCTGGGGCCTTGCCACCGAGCATAGTTTTTCCAATGTTTGCTTCATGTATTTTGAGGCACCCCAATTAGGTGCATATATGTTTATGATTGTTCTCTCTTCTTGATAGATTACCCCTTTTACTAATATATAATGTCCATCTTTGTCTCTTACGATAATTTTGCATTTAATGTCTATTTTATCTGACATTAGAATAGCTACTCCTGCCCGTTTTTTGGCTATTGTTAGCTTGTAAAATGGTTTTCCAGCCATTCACTTTAAGCCTCCATGAATCCCTGGGTCAAAGGTGGGTTTCTTATAGACAGCATATAGATGGATCATATTTCCTTATCCATTCTGCCAATCTGTGTCTCTTGATAAGTGAATTTAGTCCATTAACATTCAGTGTTATTACTCGTAATGAATTTCTTACTTCAGCCATTTTTCTTTGGGTTAATGTATGTCACTTGTTGTTTTGTTTTTGTTTTTTGTCTTGTTAGTTGCTTTTAAACTCTCCTCCAACTCTCTCTCCCTTGTTTTTTCCTTTCAACTTGTAGAACTTCTTTTAGTGTTTCTTGAAGTGCAGGTTTCTGATTGACATACTCTCTTAATTTCTGTTTATCTGTGAATATTTTAAACTCTCCATTACTTTTGAATGCCAGTTTTACTGGGTAGAGAATTCGTGCTGGAAGTTTTTTTCTTTTAGTATTTTGACTATGTCATATCACTGTCTTTTTGCCTCCATCGTTTCAACTGAGAAATCAGCATTTAGTCCTATTGTGCTTCCCTTGTATGTGATTCTGTTATCAACACAGTACATGTTTGACATTGATAACAGAATATTACAGTATTGCTGTTAACCACAGTCCATAGGTCATACCAACTGTATTTTATATGTCTTGGAGTTGGCCTGTTGGGGTTTATACTATTTGGGGTGCACTTTGCTTCCTGGATCGGCACATCCATCTCTCTCAATAGGGTTGGGAATTTTTCAGCCATTATTTCCTTCAACACTTCTTCTGTTTCCTTTCCCTTCTCTTCTCCTTCTGGGATGCCCATAATGCGTATGTTTGAGCATTTTGTGTTGTCGGTTAATTCCCTGAGTCCCTGTTGGATTTTTCTATCTTTTTGTCTATTTTTTCTACTATCTGTTTGATTTCAGATGTATTGTCTTCCACATCATTAATTCTTTCTTCTGCCTGTTCAAATCTGCTGCTATGTGAATCCAGCGTCTTTTTTATTTCTTGGATTGTGCCATTGGTCACCATAACATCCATTATCTTTTTGGGAGTGTTTACAATTTCTTCAGTATGTTCTCCCAGTGTCTTTATATTCTTAATTTCTTCCTTCATTTCTTTAAGTTGGTCCATGATATTTGTTTGGAAAGCTTCAATTAGTTGTTCAATGGTCTGCTTCAGTTCCTGGTTTTTAGTTTGTTCATTGGATTGGTCCATGTTTTCCTGTTTCTCAGTGTGGTTTGTAATTTTTTGTTGCCCTCTAGTCATCATTTTATCTTGATGGATTTATTCAGTAGAAGAGCTTCTCTCTCTGTTCTAGAGTTTTATTTAGCTGGTTGTTCTGTGTGTATGTAAATTTTTCTCTTCGATACTTTTTCTTCTTATTTTATTTCCTTGCTTCTTTCTATGTTCCCTTGAAGGCAAAAGATTAGGGCCAGAGGAATCGAAAGATGTGAGAAAGGAACAAGTATAATAGTAATATTGATAAAAGTTAGAAGAGGGGCCAAATAAGACTTAATGAAGTGAATATTTAATTCATGCAGGCAGTGTAGAGTAATAGGAAAGAAAGTGAAGTGCCTACAATGGACTGGGAAACCAAATAGAGGAATATATATATAATGATTTAGAAGGCTAGAATTATGAGGAGGGAGAGAAAGAGTTAAGAAAGGGCTAAAAGGGAAGAGTTAATATTAATAAAGAAAGAAAAAACAAAAAAGAGGGAATAGAAATTGACACCCTTGAGTTGTGGGCATATGGAAAAATGTGGTATTTAATAGCCACAACACAAAGCAGAAGGCAGAAAGATGAGGGAGGGATAAGAGATAGTTTGGAATACACAATCAACATACAGAGAGAATGGGAAATTACTGAAGAAGAAGCACAGCAAAGAAGAAAGAAGCTAGGAGCACCTAATTTAAAAAAAATGAAAGAAAGAAGAAAGGGGGGTGGAAAGAGGAAAGAAAAGGAAGAGACAACAAATAAACAGAGAAAAAGCAAACAACCACACTGGCAAGCAGTCAAACAAAGCTAAGGGGGATCAATATTCCCTGGGGTCCCGTGGATCCTCTCAGCCTGCTTGTGTTTATCAAATAATTTCCCTGCAGAGTTTTTTATATGGAGGTCCTGAAGCAGCTTTTGGCTATTAAACTAAATTAAAAAGAATTTATTTTTCATTTATTAAAGTGACCTTTTTATTTATTTATTTATTTATTTTTTGGCATAATACAGGGCTAAAAATAAGTCCTTCTCTAGACCACCCCCCTCATGGGGGGGACGTTAACTGGGCTCGTGGAAACTAATCAAGCACTTCCCAATTTCTGGATTCCCCAGGGATGCAAAAGTCTGATGTTTGTCAGTGTAGAACGCTAAAAATGGCAGACTCCGCCCTTCTGGATCAGAGCCCCTGCATCACCGGGCTGCAGGTAAGTGAGATTTACTCTGCAGACTCACCTCTCCCCTCAGCCTGGCACTGTTTCAAGTTGGCTTATCTGCTCCCCAAAGTTATGAGGGGGTCCAGGCAGCCAGATCGACAGCTAAAATATCCCTTCAGTGCTTTCTGTCAGAACTCTCCCTCTCTTGGAGATTGCCCCTCTCCTTATCCCTGGCCAGCTAGTCAAATCACCTCCCTCTGCAGATTAACCCCTCCCCTCCTATGGGTGCCAATTCACTGTAGCTGTTTTGTTCCTCTAAGTTGCAGGGGGCTTCAGGGAGCCAAATCCCCAGAAAATAAAGCTCTCTTTCCAGAGCTCTCCCCTCAGAAAATGCCCCCTCCCACCGGGCCATGTCATCCAGTTACCGGATGGGAGTCGCACTTCCAACCGGCTTCCCCGCCCCCCGTAAGGGTGGGGGTCAGCTGACTGTGTTAACCACCCCAGGCAGGCTTAAAACTCATGAATCGCTATGGTTCAGTCCATGCCGTTGATCTGCCCAGATAGATGTCCCAAGGTTCTCACTCCACATGCCCACAGCTCAGACCCCCGTGCAGGGCTCCATCCACTATCAGCCCTATTCTGGGAGCTGTCCATAGTTGCCCTCCTAAGCCGATGCCATCTTGTCCTTTCCCTTTGGGATGATGAGTTATCCGGATAAATTTCGTTCCTTTGACATGCTGATTGCACCGTTGGTCTGAATCACATCGGGTTCACCCCTTCCTGGAATGTGTCCTGCAAAGTCTTGTGGGAGTCTGTCCAGCAGAGCCCGTGATGTTACAGTGAAATTACTCTTAACACAGAGATTGAGAGAGGTCAGGGGGAGACCAGCTGAAGAAGCTGTGCCCCCAGCCCATTTACTGAGTGACCAGAAAATCTGCCAGTTTTGATTGTGGAATGGAAAAAGAGGAGGCCCTGCAACAGTTCCAGGCTGGTGTGCAAGTGGCACTGCCATTTGGACCATATGATCCAGCAGATCCAATGGTGCTGGAAGTTTCACTGGCAAATAGAAATGATGTCTGGAGCCTTTGGCAGGCCCCTATAGGTGATTCACAATGTAGACCCTTAGGATTTTGGTGCAAAGCCTTGCCATCCTCTGCAGATATCTACTCCCCTTTTGAGAAACAGCTTTTGGCTTGCTACTGGACCTTAGTAGAGACTGAATGCTTAACCATGGGCCATCAAGTTACCATGAGACCTCACTTGCCTATCACGGGCTGGGTATTGTCTGACCCACCAAACCATAAAGTTGGGCATACACAGCAGCACTCCACAATGAAGTGGAAGTGGTATATATGAGATAGGGCTCAAATGGGTCCTGAAAGCACAAGTAAGTTACATGAGGAAGTAGCCCAAATGCCCATGGTCACCTCGCCTGCCATGTTACTTTCCCTTTCCCAGCCCACAGTTTTGGCCTCTTGGGGAGTCCCTTACAATCAGTTGATGGAGGATGAGAAAACTCAGGCCTGTTTTACAGATGGTTCTGCATGATATGCAGGTACCATCCAAAAGTGGACAGCTGCAGCACTGCAGCCCTTTTCTGGGACATCCTTGAAGGAGTTTGTTCTTTGAGTTCAAGTGCTTTTTGTGTTTGTCCCTGTGTTTCCCACTTTCTTTGAAAGAATAACTTTCATTGTATTTCTAATGGTTTCTAAAATGTAGAATATGACCTAAGAACAGTTACTTATACATGGGTACCTGCATCAGAATCTCCATATACTCGAGAACACCTCATAGGATATATCCACAAATCAGAAGTGCTTTCCTTAAAAATAAACCTAGAGTCTTCTGACAATCATGTAAAGATTATTGAAATAATTTAAATAGATGTCCTCTGAATTGCATTTTAGAAGTGGGATTATTCAAAAATGAAGGAATGAGTGAGAAGCATTTTGGCTTTCTTATCATTATTCTCCTAGTTAGGTTAGTTAACATTATTTCAGTAAGTATTAAGAAAAAAAACTAGTCTAAAAGTTGTGTACAAAATTCAGTAACTATGAACTATTACTGAAGCCTCATTTAAAGAGTGTACTTATAAAAAGGGCTAACAACTTTCATTTCCAAATAGCGTAGATTGTACATTTTGAAAAATACTTTTACTCTTAGCTAATCATTTGTATGAAAATGATAATAGATATTTAACCCTTATTTAAAATTTGTATTTTAACAAGAATTTTAAAAATATATTTTTATTTTAAATACAGCACATATGTGCATGAGAGAATATCATCCTAATCTTACTTATAGCTAAAGTCCTTTTCTGCCATTTTGTGTAATTTCCTCCAACCCAAGCCATTATTATGATTGTAAATATATTTTTCTTAACAAAAGTTTTCAACCTACAAAACAATTGGGCACTCAGTCAGAATTCCCATATATATGTCCTCCATCATCACATCACACAGTGGTAGAAAATTTCTTATGGATTATGATAAAGTATCATGAAATTATTACCACCACCCATGGTCCACACTATATGTTTGACACACTTTTTCCATTCTCCACCATCATCAAGATGTCATGATAATTGTATGTATTTTGTGTGTCTGTCTTGATGATTCCTGTGTTTAATTTTTCCCCCATAGTCATGAGTTGGCTAGTGTTTTTTTCATTTTACTTCTATATTGGAACCACCACCACACCCCACTACAAAACAGAATTAGTGCTTAGTTACTGTTCTCTAGGATTCCTTTCTTTTCTCTCTGATATTTGTCTTCATTTTCAGCAGTGCCATCTCACTAGATGGTGTCTTTTACAAAGTGCTCCTCCTCAATGCCCCTGGACTCCAAATAATTTGGCTGCAGTATTGTTTGAGCCTTACCCAGTGGGCTTCTTGCAATGAAGAAGGAAGGAAGTCACTCCAGCCCTCTTGCTATTAACCACTGGGTGGCCATTTTCCCTGGGCTGGTAAAGTCGAGGGTGAGCAGGATTCTGTCATGCCCACCTTCACCACTCAAAGCCATTTTGAACCCAGTGTTGAAAGTTCAATTTCATGGTGTTTGAACACATTATCTATTGTGCTAAACTCTGATAAGTGTCTTGAATCTTGTGGCTATTCATGAGTTTTGCTTGTCAATGAGTTGTCAATATTTTCTCATTTTTTGTCATTTCTTCCTCAACCCTTGGTTTACTGTGCCCTGAGAGAACCTAGTTTGAAATATTGTGATCTTCCTAGTGATCTTGTTACCTGAGGTCATTTATGCCAAGAAGATGTGAGGAATTCCCAAACAGGATTTTTTTTTCCATTATCTTATAGGCACATTTATTAACTAAGAAAATGAATTAAATTTAACAGGATTTTAACATGTTCAATACTCTCTACATATTATCTAGAATAGAAGAGATATTATTATATTCATCAGGTTATAGGTACAGCACTTAATACTAACCAATGCACAAGTTCCTCTTTGAGCTGCAGTTAATAGATCTAAGCTCTAGGTTTGCAATACCACACATTGTCTATAAAAGGAGCAAGCCATAATGCCAATTGTTGATTACCAGGAAAGAATGATCACCTCAGTGGAAATTACATAACTGAAAAAAATTTATTTCATTCTTAGAGATTAGTATGTTTGAATGTTAGAGCTGGAATATAATAATTAGAATATTGTTACAATTAATTTCCATTATATTGGAATTATTTCTTTTTATAAATGTTTGTTGCCATACCATCTCTTTCTTATACTGGATTACATTCTTTCTAACCTAACCTTATACTTTCTTTTAAAATTCACCATGTCTTTCAGTCTAACTTCTATTTTATTTTACAATTTAACAATAAAGATCATTTAACCAACTTTAAAAAAAAAACATTCACTATATACTTTTTCCACATGATCTGATATGTGAATGTATCTCAGTAAAACTGCTTGATAAACATATAAATATTAAAGCAAGGAGATCCAGAACAACATCTATGCACATCAGTGGAAACAGAGAGATTGAGGGGAATAATTTCCTTCTTTGTCTGGTTTTTCTTTCTTAATTATTATTACTATGGAAATAATGAAAAGGTTTAATAATGATTGAAGACATGAATTCACAACTCTGTGAATATACCAAACACCAGGGATTGTACACTTGGTTTAAATAGAATATTGTATTCATATATATCAAGAAAATTGTTTGTTTCAAAACACAGGAAGGACTCCTGGGAATATACACCCAAGGTGAGACAGGGACGAAAGTTATTAGTAATGTTTCAATGATGCTCTTGACCAGTTTTTAAAAATGGATCACAATAATGCAAAGTTCTGATGGAGATGTGATGCATGGACCCCGTATGGTGTTATGCCTCTTGACATTGGAACATCACAAGCTTTTCTCTACATCTCATGTTTATGTATGTTCATATATTAGGGTAATCCTTCTGTAAAAATTATATTAGGAGAAAGAGGGTGGTGGGAGCCAAACATGAATGTTTGGGATTTACCTATTTTTCTATACTGGTCTTCTTTTTCTTGTTCTTAGGGATGGAGTGTTGTACATTTTTGCCTGGTGGATTAGAAATTTGACTTTTTTGAAGCATTCCCAAAACTCACCCCCAATATATTGTGAATATTCTAGTAAGTTTTTATCACCTCATTCAGCCTAAAAGTGTCTTTTCCCTCCTGGGTTTGGGCAGGGGCTTTCTCATACCATGAGAGAAATTTTGAGTTTGGGGGGCTGTTTGTCCTCTGAGTTCATGTGCTTTTTTATGTTTGTCCCTATGTTTTCCACTTTCTGTGTAAGAATAACTTTCATTTCATTCCAAAGACATTCTAAAAGAGTAGAACATGACTTAAGAGTAGTTACTTATATATGGATACCTACATCAGAATCCCTCCATACTCAAGAACAACTCACAAGACATTGCTCAAATCAGAAATGCATTCCTTGAAAAAAAAAACCCTGTAAGCTTTTCTCCATTATCTAAAAATTAGTGAGCTAATTTAAATAGATCTCCTCTGAATTATCGAGTTAGAAGTGCGATTATTCAAAAATGAAGGAATCAGAGAGAAATATTTGGGACTTTCTTATCATTATTCTACCAGTTAGGGTAGTTAACATCATTTCATTAATTATTAAGAAGAAAAACTATTCTAAAATTGTTGTACAAAATGATGTCCCTGAGAACTGATATTATTGAGGCCTCTTGCTTTTAAAGAGTGCCCTTTTAAAAAGAGCCAGCAACTTTCCAAATAACATAGACCATATATTTTGAAAAATGCTTTCTTCTTAGCTAATCATTTATATGAAGATGAAAATAGATATATTACCCTTATTTTAAAATTTGTATTTTACCAAGTATTTTAAAAATGGTTTTTCTCTTTTAAATACACCACAGATGTGCATGAGAGAATATAGCCCTAATCTTACCTGTAGCTAGAGTCCTTTTCTTCTATTTTGTGTAATTTCCTCTAACCCACCCCATTATTATGTTTGTAAATATATTTTTTTCTTAGAAGTTTTAAACCTACAAAACAATCAGGCACTCTGTTAGAATTCCCATACAAGTGTCCTCCATCATCAAACCACACAGTGGTAGAATATTTCTTACAGATTATGATAAAATGGCATGAAATTTTTACTACCACCCATGGTCCACACAATACATTTGACATCCTTTTCCATTCTCCGCCATCATCAACATGTCATGATCATTGTATGTATTTTGTGTCTTTTTTGACAACTCCTCTGTTTTAATTTTTCTCCCATAATAATGAGTTTGGCTAAAGGTTTTTTCATTGTACTTCTTTTTTGGAAACAACACCACACCCAACTAAAATAGAGAATTAGAGCTTACTTATCATTCTCTAAAATTCAAGTGCATAAATGTTAAAGATAATCTATGCATTGGGACATACAGCGTATGTCATACAGTGTATGAAGATATAATATATAACAATTACAACAAAAAGAGAGGTTATAAAAGGGAATAGGAACACTATATGTGTATATGGAGTATAGTTAATGCTTTAATAATAATAGCAGTTTATCAATCATAACAAAGGTACCACACTAATATAAAATATTAATGATAAGGAAAACTACCAGTATGGTGGGTTATATGGGAACTCTGCTCATTCAGCATGATTTTTCTGTAAGCCATAACAGCTGTAATTAAAAATAAAACCCAGGAAAATGGAAAATACTATGTAATTATAAAGAGGCCAATTAAAGGCAAGGACAACAATTAAATATATATATATATGAAAAATTATGTATGTATATATACACAACAAAGCTACAAATATATGAAGCAAATGACAAATTTGAAAGGAAAAAGAGATAATGGTACATTGCTAATAGAATTCCATATACCACAGTCAACAATGGATTGGTACTTTAGACAGATGATCAATAAGAAAAGAGGAATATGAAATAGTATTGGTAAGGAAAACAAGTGGGGGATATACAGAAATTCTCTCTTTTCTGCAAGAATTTTTTGGTAATCCAACTGCTCTAATAATAACATGGATATAATGAAAACAGCTACTAAAATCATAGTGAAATTTGTTACAGTGGAATGATAAACTTTAGAAAAATTTTCTCCTACACATGATCTGGAGAACTTCCCAAAACTTAATGTTCTGTCTGAAAGCGTTGGTGATATTAATGAATGTAGTGTATTTTAGAATTTTAAATCATTCTGTGAACAAATATTTTCCAGATGAAGGCTACTGGATGTCATATATCTAATAAAAAGAAAATGTCTTGCCAAAAAAAAAAAAGAATGTGTTAGGCAAGGTTAGTTTTAACTATAGTCCGTGATAAGAAATACACCATGGAGGAAGAAACATTTAAATGTTAATAATAATTCTGACATAATTGACATCAGTGATGACATAATTCTTATTTGTATATTACAGCACTAACTGTTGGACCCAATAATCTCTAAGAAGGACATAAATTACCAGCATGGTGATTTTATATTCATTTATGCGATATTTCTTTGTGTATTATTAAATTCCTATTTGGGAATTTTTCCCATCTTATTCGAATGAATTAGTGCAGATAACCATAGACCAACTCCAAATTTTATGGGGTGAGAAACCTCAAAATCTTTTTCTACAGTCCTCCTGAGAAAATATTATGGATCCAGAAGGATTATTTTCATTAATGATTATGCATAAGGAAGCATAAAAGTACAAAGATGTCCCACAAATATATATCATTTGCAGTCCTGGGGGAATTCAAAACAGGTGTTTATTTTCTGTAGAGAAACTTACAGAATCCCAATCATCACACCAATCCTTCCACAGGTATTAGAGCATGCAACCAAAGAGCGAGGGAGGGGAAGTGGAGAGAGGGACAGAGAGAGAAGCCAAATGGAGAAAAATGTCCAGAAGGCCATTGCAGATCATGTACAAGGTCATTAGAACCTTCACTGCTTGCTCAGGAGTACGGATTCCTGCTGGTATTAAGTCTTCCCAGAACATGGCTAGCAGGGCCCTTGTGCTAAGATGAAACTACTCTCAAGGAATTTCAAATAACTACAACCAGTCAGAGGGGACTCAGAAGGGCCATGAATTAAACTAGTATTCAATGCTAACAAGAGGAAGAGATAAAACCCCATGTTTGCAAAAGGAGCTCCTCAGAACTCAGTTAGCCAAGGGTCAGAGAAGAAATGACCGAAAAATGAGAAAATATTTACACCTCAATGATGAGACCGTCTATGCAAACCCACCTGACAATAGATATATGCCTGCTTACCCAGGGATGGAAACCTTGTTCATGGAAGGCTAAATTAGCTTGTGGGCCCTTGGTTGCAAAATGGCTCCCGGCAGAAGAGGCCAAAATGGTAGGAGCAGGCCCCACCTCTGCTTGGCCTGTCCAGGGAAATACGAGTGCCTGGTGGTGCTGGTTGTCGGGGTGGTAATAATATTCTTTGGGGCTTGAAGCAGTTTTAATGAGATACATTCCCATAACCTGTGGTCTAGCCAAAACTAAAAGAATGTGTTGTTTGTTTTTTTTTAAAGCAGTTAATAAAAACTTTAATGTAACCTTGGAAAACAAAAGAGAAAAATGATTGAAAGAAATTATAAATTTTAAGAGTGTAAGGGAACTTCTGGTAAACCTGGAGTGCCATGACTCTGTCCTAGGGCCGCCATTCCCTGACAGGGACCCTTGCCAGCAAGCAGCTTTCCCTGACCTCGGGCTGGGTGGCCAGCTGATCTGTCTGTCAACGGATGGGCAGGAGGCTGCTGATGGGATGGCCCACACCAGGTTTGGGCAGGGATCAAGGTGGACCCTGGCGATGCCTGGCTCAGATGGCGTAACTTCTAAAGGACATCCCTGGGGGTGGACTAGCCACAAACACACCACTGGGTGCCCAGTCTCCTGGTGGGTGTGTTGAGGGGAATGGTCCTCATCGCCCCCTGGGTTCCTGCGGAGTTCCTGGCAGAACCATGGTCAACACGGTTGACAGCAACCAGCCCTTCCCCTTCCCGAAAATCCCCCAAGCAACCAAAGTTGGAGCTGTACCAGGGAAGCCTGCATGCATTAGGGCCATGGGCAACTGGCATGAAACTCAGTAAAGGAAACCCTCCTGCAGGGACATCACGGGGTCTCCACCCCGACCCCTCTCCTCTCGTTCAACCGAGTGGGTGGTGTTTCACAGGCAGTGCTGCGGCTTCTTGATGTGGTTGTTGGGTTACTATGTTCCCTATGGAACAGGATCACAGACTTGCAGGAGCACAGACCTCTCCACAAAGTGCCAGAGTTTTCAAGAAAAAGGCTCAGCCAGTCTTGGATAGTTGTTAAAACCTTCCTTGGGGGAATGGAAACTGGAACCTCAGCAATCTGAATGCCCATCTACACGTGGTGGAATGGACATATGGTACAAAATCAAGGATACCATACATGCTTTGAGAGACACACAGAGAACAAATAAAGAGAAACCAGCAGAAGGAATATTCAATGATATAATGGCAGGAAACCTCTTAGATGTAATGAAAGGCATATACATGCACAATCAAGGAACCCAGAAAACCCATAGTGGAAAATAACATATAAAACCATATGCAGACACATTGGGATCACAGAGGAAAATGCCATGGACAAGGAGAGAGTTCTGAAAGCCGCATGAGTAAAGCAATGTGTTTGGTTCAAGTGAGTTCCATTAAGATTAAGCAACAATTTCTCAACAGAAATAAGGAAGACAGAAATCAAGAAGGCAAAAAGGCCAATTATCATGAAAAATTTCAAGTGTTGACAGGAAAGGATTCACTTCTAATAATATTATATCTAATAATGTAGGCTTTTGAAAAAGAGGGGAAGGTTAATATGACACCCTCATATTAAAGCAAACAAGTCCTGCGGGAATCTTTTGCCACTTGTGCTGCCCGACATACAATTTTAAGCAAGTTCTTCAGACGGAAATGAAAGGACACTCAACAGTGGGTCGAATTACATAAAAATTTAAGAGCTCTGGTTTGTCCACCTTTCTTGTAATTATAAAAACCAGTGATAAAGTATTGGATTTCTGGTATATAACTCCATATTTTAAAATTTCTAAAATTCAAGTGCATAAATGTTAAAGATAATCTATAGCTTGTGATGTACAGTGTATGAAGATATAATATATAACAATTACAACAAAAAGTGGGATTACAGAAGAGAATAGGAACAGTATACATGTCTATGGAGGATAGTTAACATTATAATAATAATAATAACAGTTTATCAATTGTAACAAAGGTACCACACTAATGTAAAATATTAATGATAAGGAAAACTATGAGTGTGGCCAGTGGTATGGGAACTCTTCATTCTGCATGATTTTTCTGTAAACCATAACAGCTATAATTGAAAATAAAACCCTGCCTAGGAAAAAGAAAAATACTATAAGGGCCGCGGGTGCGGGCGGGGCCGCTGGGCCGCGCAGCTGGGACCGCCGGCATTAGGGCCTCAGTGGAGACAGTTCGCCAGGCGCCCAGGGCGGGGTGTGCGGTGGCGGCCTCGCTGGCAGGCACGGGCCGGGAGGCAGCGGCTGCGCCCTGCGCGGGGGAGGAGCCGGGGGCCGGAGGCCGAGGCCCGCGGCCCCGCAGCGGCAACGAGGGCTCGGCCCAGGGGCGCGCGGCGCCCGGCCGGGCTGCAGCGAGAGCGAGCGGCCGGGCTCCGTGGTCCCGCGCCTGCTGCTGCTGTGATTGGGTGGAAGATGGCGCTGGGCGGATGGAAACCCTAGTGACAGTCTCCGAATTCGCCTCCATCTGTACCATGGGTGCCAATGCCTCAGCATTAAAGAGATTGGTCCAGAACAGTTTCCAGTCAACGAGCACTATTTCAGATTAGTCAATGTAGATTCCTCCTGAGTGTATATATATATTGATAATACAGTTTGGGAATACCTGCTACTGCAATTCAGTTCTTCAAGCACTTTATTTTTGTCGTCCATTTCGTGAAAAAGTTCTTGCTTACAAGAGTCAACCTAGGAAGAAGGAGAACCTTCTTACATGTTTAGCAGATCTCTTCCATAGCATAACCACTCAGAAGAAAAAGGTTGGAGTAATACCTCCTAAAAAGTTCATAACAAGATTACGGAAAGTAAACGAGCTTTTTGACAACTACATGCAGCAAGATGCCCATGAGTTTTTAAATTATCTACTAAATACAATTGCTGATATATTACAAGAAGAGAGAAAGCAGGAAAAACAAAATGGCCGATTACCGAATGGTAACATTGACAGTGAAAACAATAACAGCACACCAGACCCAACGTGGGTTCATGAGATTTTTCAGGGAACATTAACGAATGAAACCAGATGGCTTACTTATGAAACTATAAGCAGCAAAGATGAAGATTTTTTAGACCTTTCTGTTGACGTGGAACAAAACACATCAATTACGCACTGCCTAAGGGGTTTTAGCAACACAGAAACCCTCTGCAGTGAGTACAAATATTACTGTGAAGAGTGTCGCAGCAAACAGGAAGCACACAAACGGATGAAAGTTAAAAAACTGCCTGTGATTCTAGCGCTACACCTGAAGAGATTCAAATACACGGATCAACTTCATCGATATACAAAACTTTCTTACCGGGTAGTTTTTCCTTTAGAACTTCGTCTGTTTAACACTTCAGGAGATGCAACCAATCCTGACAGAATGTACGACCTGGTTGCTGTTGTGGTTCACTGTGGAAGTGGTCCCAATCGAGGCCATTATATTGCAATAGTTAAGAGTCATGATTTTTGGTTGTTGTTTGATGACGACATTGTAGAAAAAATAGATGCACAAGCTATTGAAGAATTCTACGGGTTGACATCAGATATCTCAAAGAACTCTGAGTCTGGTTACATCCTTTTCTATCAGTCTCGGGACTGAATGGGGAACTGTGATGAAGAGATACTTTCTGCCTCATTTCTTCTCTGGTTATTATGGAAAGGATCAAGCACTGATTTTTCAAGAAAAGAGAAATGCAGGAAGCTCAGGGGGCAGTAGCTCACTTTGCACACAATAAAGCAAAGACTGTGGATTGACCAGCCCTTCTATCATGGTAATTGATTTATTTGCTCAGGTATCATGCTGTCCGTGCAGTTCCATACACATCCAAGTAAGTGAAATCAGAGATACCCAGCTCCTGTTGTTAAACAAACAGCCTTCCAGTAACTGACACGCATTTTCTCTTTACTAATTGCACCAATAATAATCTGAACTCCTTGGGGTGAAATAGACAAGTTAGGAATCTGTGCTGGATTGTATTGATTATTTAAGAAGATAATATTGAATACACTGCGTAAATTTGCCTGTGTTCAGTATATATAGAAAGCAGATTCAGTGTTTTTTTTTTTTCAAGCATAAACCAGGTAACACTTTTGGGCCCAACACTTGTAGTTGCCTTTCTGATGTAATAAACTAACAGATGCTAGAATTCAGTGTCAGGAAGACAAATATGTTTTGCTTCTCTGAAGAAGCTTATAATAATACACAGTATATGTATATGTAGGGAACAATTGGTCAAAAGTGGCTTTTTGTTTCCCCAAGGGGAAAGACTGGCTTGTAATTATACTTTTTTTTTCTTATTTATTTTACTTAAAACTGGTAGAGTTTAAGTATTGTATGAA
>JAQZBX010073698.1:0-14873 GCA_029593785.1 Cabassous unicinctus | reverse complement strand
AAAAAAAAGGAAATCCAGTGGAGAATTTGGTTGGGATTGTGTTGACTGGAGACCAATTTCAAGATAAATGACATTTACATTATGGAGTCTTATCAGTGAAAATGATATATCTATTTATTTAGTTCTTCATCCATGTCACTCAGCAATGTTTGTAACTTTCAGTGCATGGGCTTTTACATATTTTGCTAAATTTAACACTAAGTAGTTCATAATACTTGAAACAACTGAAATGGTATTTTTATTTTATTTTTCTAATGTCCATTGTTACTATACAGAATTACAATTGATTTTCATATATTGACCTTGCATATTGTAACCTTGCTAAATATACTTATTTATTGTAATATGTTTTGTAAATTTTTTGTGTAGATGATCATGTAGCCTCTGAATAAATATGTTATATATTTTCCTTTCTAAGAGATATGTCATTTATTTATTTTCCTTGTCTTATTGCTTTGACCAAGTGCTCTAGTTTAATGACAAAATAAAATGATGTACATGGACTTGCCTTTTCCTTAATATTATAGTGAAAGCACTCAGACTTTCACTGCTAAATATGAAGTTATCTGTATTAACACAGACACCTCAGATTTCTGATAATTAGTTATTACAAGTCATATATCTCATTATTTTATCTTTTATCTGTGTCTTGATATTAAAAATGATTTTGTTTTGGTAAGCAATATTTAGTTGGACTTTACTATTTTGTATAGTCTCTGTCTTTGCATTGAAGGGCTTAATTCATTCACAATGTAATTGTTATATTTGGGCTTAATTTGACTATATTACTATTGGTCTATTTATCTTATCTGTCCTTTATTTTTTCTCTTTCTCTACCTTCTTTTGGATTAATTGTATATTTTTATTAGTCCCATTTTATCTTTACTGCTGGCTTATTAACTATCTCTCTTTTTAATGGCTACACTTGGGTTTTTAATATACATCTTTTCTTATCACAGTCCACCTTAAATACCACTTCATGTATAATGTAAAAACAATGAAATAGTGCCCTTCATTCTTCTCCTCCCATCAATTTGCCATTGGTGTTGTAAAGTGTACTCACGTATCGCATAAGCTTCTCAACAGATTGTAATTATTTTGCTTTAAAATGTCAATTATAATTCAAAGGAATTATCAAATGATTTATTTTCTGATAATGTTACATATAATTTTACCTTCTCCAGCATTCTTCATCATTCTTGGTATATCTGGGTTTCCAATTAAAGTCATTTTACCTCAGCTCATAAAACTCCTTGTAACATTTCCTTTAAAGAAGGTCTGCTGGATACCTCCAATCTTACAACAGTGGTAAACCAAGTTATTAGTTTTAGTAATGTTTTACATAGTCTTGGGGACTTTTTTTCAATTAAATTGATAAACTCCTGTCCAGACCAACCAAGAAAAAAAAACAAGGAATACCAATTACATATACCATAAATGCAAAAGGGAACATCACTAAATATCCAAAAACCTGAAAGATATGAAGGGGAGAATATCATGGTTATCTAGGGGAAAATCATTTAGGTAATGGAGACATCTAAGGCAAAGGTCCCGAGGAAGGATCACCACCGTGTTTGAAAATAATCTTCAGAGAGTTCACTTTGCAGTGGAATAAAGATGGAAGAGAGTACTTAAGATCAGAAAGGTAATGGGTCACATAACGGTAAAAGTCATGGTAAAAGATCATAGCGATAATAGAAGGCCATATTGCATAGTGCTTTTAGAACATTGTGAAGAATAAGGTTTTTAATCAAAGTGAGCAGGAAATAACAGGAGGGATTTGACCAGAGAAGTGGCTGAATTAGTTTTTATTTATGTATTTGATTATATTTTAATTGGAGAAGTTTTATGTTTACAGAAATATCATGTAAAAATTACAACACTCCAATATACCCCTATGGTTGACAGTTTGCATTAGTGTGGTACCTCTGGTACAATTGATAAAAGAATCTTAAAACTATGCTACCAACTACAGTCCATAATTTATATTAGGTGTATTTTTCCCGTATACCATTCTATTATTATCACCTTGCATTCGGGTGGTATATTTGTTATAATTCATGAAAGAACATTTTAATACTTGTTCTATTAACTATAGTCCATCCTTTACAATAGGGTTCACTGTGTTATACAGTCCTATGTTTAGTCTTTTAATTTTTATTCTAATAACATATATATGATCTAAAATTTCCTCTTTTAACCACATTCTCATATATAATACAGTGCTGTTAAATACATCCACAATAATGGGCCATCATCACACACCACCAATTTTCAAAACTTTCCAGTCAACCTAAATAGAAATTCTGTACAAATTAAGTGTTAACTCTCCATTCTTTACACCCAACCCAACTCCTGGTAACAAAAGCAGTGTTGAGAAGGAAATTTATAGCCATATAAATTTATAGCCATATAATGCTTATGTTATAAAAGGAGACCTCACTGCATACCGGGAAGAACTAGAGAAAGAACAGCACACTAATCCCAAAGCAAGCAGAAGGAAAGAAGTAACAAAAATTAGAGCAAAAATAAATGAAATTGAGAATTTAAAAATATAGGGAACATTAAGAAAACCAAAAGATGGTTCTTTGAAAAGATCAATAAATTTACAAATCCTTAGCTATACTGACAAAGAAAAAAAAGAGAGAAGATTCAAATAAATTAAAATTAAGAAATGAGGGTGGGGATTACTACTGACCACACAGAAAAAAAAGGGATCATCAAATAATACTATAGACAACTGTATGCCAATAAATTATACAAGCTAGATGAACTTGACAGATTCCTGGAAACACATGAAAAACCTACACTGACTCCAGAAAGAACAAGAAGTTATCAACAGACCAATTACAAGTAAAGAGATTGAATCAGTCAACAAAAGCCTTCCAAGAAGAATTAATACTCATCCTGCTGAAACTCTTCCAAAAAAATTGAACAGGAGGAAACATTACCTAAATCATTCTATGAGGCCTAATACCAGATAAAGATACTACAAAAAAGAAAATTACAGATCAATTTCTCTTATGAATATAAATGCAAATATAAATTGAAAATTTAAGTTTTAAAAAAATAAGCTCACCTTAGACCCCAAAACGCAAACAGGTTGAAAGTGAACGGATGGAAAAATATATTCCACGCAAATAGTAGCCCAAAAAGAGCTGGGATATTCTAATACCAAACAAAATAGACTTTAAATCAAAAGCTATTATAAAAGGCCAAGAAAGAAACTATATGTTAATACAAGAGTCAATTCACCAAGAAGAAATAACAGTCATAAATATTTATGCACCTAACCATGGTGCCTCAAAATACTTGAGACAAAACCGAAGGGAGAAATACACACCTCTGCAATAATAGTTGGAGACTTCAATAGACCACTCTCATAAATAGATAGAACATCTAAGGTGATAATCAACAAGTAAACAGATTACTGTAATGATATATGAACTAGACCTAACAGACATATTTAGAATATTGCACCCCAAAACAGCATACTTCTCAAGTGCACTTGGATCATTCTCCAGGATAGACCACATTTTGGGTCACAAAAGAAGCTAAAGATTGAAATTCTACAAAGCATCTTCTCTGACCATAATAGAAAAAAGTTGAAAATCAATAAGAGGAAGAGAAATAACACACTCTTAAACAATCAGTTGGTCAAACAATAAATTGCAAGAGAAATCAGTAAATATCTTAAGATGAATGAAAATGAGAACACAGTGTTCCAAAACTTTAATCTCTACTAATGTGACTCTCATCTTCATAATTTCTGTTATATATCTCTTTACACTTTCAAATTCTTCTTTATCGACACATTTTCTTCTTAATATGCTTTAGCTCTTTATCCATATTTTCCTTCATCTCCTTGAATTGATTTAGGAGATATATTTGAAATTCTTTGATTAGTTATTCCAAACTCTGAGGCTACTCTGAAGTTTTAATGTGTTTCCTTGACTGAGCCATATCTTTCTGTTTCTTAGTATGGCTTACAATATTTTGCTGATGTGTGGGCATCTGATTATCTTGATGAGATAACTCTGAAGGTCAGTGTCTCCCTCTCATCTAGGGTTTTATTGTTAATTGGCTTTGTGTTAAGGCTCTTCTTTGATTCTTGGTCCAACTTCTTATAGACCTTTAGAGTAGCCTATGTTTAAATGTTCAGCTTTTCTCAGCTCTTCATCTGATTCTTACCTTGAATATGTAGTACAATTTTTATGATTACACTTTTTGTGGAATAATTTTGCCTCCAGGAGAAAAGTTCCTTTACTCTGTTCTTTCTCTGAGGATCTTGATTTATTCTGTTTTTTGTTGTGCAGAATTTTCTCCCCAGTTCCTATACTTTGTGTAAATTCTCCCCCTCTCTGAGTGCCCCTTTTCCCTTACACTTTTCAGTTCTGGGAATGTCCTGCCTTACAGTAGTTCAGTTTATCCCCTTTTATGGTTTGTTTTTTCCTGAGATGATAATTTTCTGCCTCCGGTTTCTTCTCTGTTAGGGTATCCCACCTGGGGAGCCAGATTGGGTCAATCCAGAAAAGATGGGTCATGACAGAAAAGTCCGTTTTGCATTTGGGTGGTCCAGCCAACAAGAGCTGGATTTAGTAAGCACTCCTCTTGCCAACAGTTCTGCTGCAGTCACTCTCCCCTGCCTCCTCCCAGGGCCCTTTTGTATGCAGCAGAGCTTAGGATCTTGTTTTCCACCCTGGGTCTCGGCAGACTTGGGTCTCTGAGCCTGGATTTGCATGGGATTCTAACTTACTGCGGTGAGTGGCTCTATAGTTTGTGTCTGCAACAGTAGGGACCCAGGCCAGTGCTGCACTGAGAGGGAGGAGGACGGGCTGGCAGGTCCAATATGGAAATATCCTACATGCTTTTGTCGACTTTTCTTCTTCTTCAATTCAGCATTTGTGGAGTCCTTCTCTATAGTCCCCCAAAGTTCTAATCAAGTGGGATTTGTCTTTTTATTAGCTGATTCTGAGGGAGATTTTTCCAGGGGATGTCTTATGTGGCCATGTTGATGATGTTCTAAATTAGTTTTTAAGAATGGCTATTTAGGAAATAATTAAAACAATTCAATTAAGTGGTGATAATTTCATGGGTGAGTGTTATAGAGGTAGATGTGGTGCAGCGTGGTCAAATTGTATAATATTTTGAAGGTACTTCCAAAATAATTTGAATTCGGGTATGAGGAATTGGTTAGGAAACAATGAGTTCTCCAAAGTTTTTGGTCCAAGCAACTGAAAAAAAGTTGATTAAGTATTTACTAATATATGGAAGTGCGTGAAAGCAGATCATTTGTTTTGATTTGGAACTGTTGAGTTTGAGATGTTTATTAGATATTCAAGTGGAGATGTGCAAACATGCCAATGTAAGAATTCTCAACAGCACTCATTTAGGAGAGCAATGGATCTACATAAAAAGTTTTCATGGTAAAATGTGATTCAAGATTTCTATGCTCTTTCAAAATACTCATTTCTACCTGAAGTTAACAGAAATATATTCCCAAATATTTAAATAAAATTCACAAAATTCCCCATTCTTAAATACTTCATAGGGTCTTTGAGGCTGGAATAATCTTGATAGCCATATCAGAGATAAAAAAGGAAAAATATAGGCTGTGTTCTCTTTGTACTATGTCACTTTAGCTATGCCGCAACTATGGTTCTATTCCTTGTATTATTCTAAGTTATGTTTGGCTGCAAGAGAAGCATCTATAAGATTTAGAAGATCAATGTGCAGCAGTAGTATTACTCTCTGCAGACAAGTATAGGATATAGAACACAGAACAGGTAAGCTTATATATGAAATCAGTAAAATTTATATGAAATGATATATATCAGAGGAGGTTATAAAGATGATAAGTTAATATTGGATAGCCAATAAATTCTAGGGAAATGGATTATACCTCTGAAAAAATAAAGTCAGATCCACACCAAAATTATAAACAAAAGCCTGGATGAAAGACTGAAACTGAAAATCAAAATGTTAAATCTTTAGAGGCAAAACTACAGAATAATATTTTCATACTTTCAGTGTCACAAGGTTTAATATTGAAAAGTTTGATAAAATAAGAACTTTTAAAAATAGTGTTTAGAACTTTATAGTTCTTTACAATGTATTATTTCTTAATCTAGGTAATGGGTTAACCAATTTTCTTTATTTTACTTTCTTTTCATAATATTTCATACATCTGGAAACATCTTTGATTAAAAATAATTCGGTACGTTATAGACCATAATTAGTGGCAATAATCTGATGATATTATCTCATAATCTGTAACAAATGTTCCACAACAATATAGTGTGCTGATGGAAGAGTGTTGTATGGGAATTCCACACATGTGCATAATTGTTTTGTAAGCTCACAACCTCTCTAATAAAAATATATTAAAAAAATAATTCAGAGAAAAACACTAGCCTATTATAGAGATGAGCAAAAGAAAAGAACAAAAGAGATAGAATGTAAAATTCAATTCACTCATGAGCTTAAGACAAAATTTGATCACTCTTAATTAGTGCAAATAAAGCAATGCCGTGTAATATTTACACCTTTTGTACTGGCAAAGATTTCTGCCAATATCTCTATAATAATAGAGCTGGCACAGCTTCTTGCAGAAGCAGTCTCATAGACTTGGGAGCCCCTGGGAAACTACCTGGGCAGCATTTTCGGGACACCAAAAGTACAAACTCTGGATGGCATAAAGTGGTTGTCTTTTTATATGCTTCTTTCTTTTTGTTTTTACAGTTATATAATGCTTTTATGTACTTATGCATACATATTTATAGAACGCTCTTACAACTGAAAATAGAAAAATACTTTAAAGTAAAATTTGGTGTATATATCTGGGTTAATTTTAGCAGCTGGGGTGTTCAAATATTTAAACATTAATAGTTTAACAAAGTAAAAGTATATTTCTCATGCTAAATACAGTTTGGGTAGGCCAGACTTTCTCTATCTTATGGCTACACCATATGTCAAATATGGCCTCCAAGGTCTTTGTGTCAGAGGGAGAGAAATATAGAGGAGACATCCTCTTCTTTACCCTCTTGTACTTCTCATAGCTCATTGGCCAGAGACTACTCATAGGATTCCAGAGTATCACACGAAAGCCGGGGAAATGTAGAGGAAAATGTGGGTTCCCCTATGGTCATTGGATTCAATGAATTTTTCTATGACTTAAGCCAAATTGAGTTGATTGTCTCTAATTTACAGCACAATTTAAACTATTTATTTTTAAATATTATATGCTTGTTACAATGAAGCTGCCATTGTTTAAAGTGATTTTATAACATCTTAGAGGGCGTTGACCAACTTCCAGAAGAGTTTATAAGACGTATATGAAGTAAATGTCATTATTCTATATAAACACATATAATGTCCACTCTCATATAGTATTGTACAGGTTGACCACAAGCACCTTTTGCTCTGCAGGATACACATACACACACACACACAAAAAAAAAAAAAAGGAAGAAAAAGAAAGAAAAGAAAGAAGTTTGCCACTACATAGAATATTCAGACAAATGCGTTCCAGCCTTCAAAGAAAAACTTGGAGCTCTTCTAAATATGCCATGAATAATGGCAGCAAAACAGCAGCAAGATTAGCAGATTCAGAAATCTTCCCTAAATCAATATTTTCAATGTGGAAAGTAACAATCATTTGATATGTACATTCTCACATTTATTTTTCAATCTGTATTTTTGTAAATTGAGCTGACAGAATATCACTTCACCTGGAAATTCCTTAGTTCTTTCTGGATTCGATGATTTGGCCTTTTAAAGAAATTTTTGGGTTTTACTAAATAAATATGAAAATAAGGCTATCAATAAATATCAGAAGTCTCAGTTTTACCACAAGAAAATTATATAAAGACCAAAGAAAAATGGCACTCTAGAATAGTTCTAGAGCTAGCAAATAAGATTTTTTTAAAAATTTTATTTGTTGAATATTTGCGAAGAATGACAGGAACAATCAAATAAGTAACTATACACCATCCCGATGTTTGAAAAGTCTTAATTAAACCTTAATTCAAGCAGGGTGCCCATTATTATAAGAATTCAATGGAAAGATAAATTAACAAAAATTAACAAAGGGGTAATAAGAGAGAAAATAAAAATAATCTCAAGATGAATACATTTGCAAGGCTTGCAATTATGTGCAGGAATGAATTTTCCAATTGGTCATAATTAAAAACAGTGACATTTTAAGAAAATCTTATTCCAACCCTGTTACAGTCTTTCCCATCAAATATTCATATACATTCATAAAAATAGTAATGTGTTTATATAAATAGATTGTATTAGTCAACCAAAAGGGGTGCTGATGCAAAATACCAGAAATCTGTTGGCTTTTATAAAGGGTATTTACTTGGGGTAGAAGCTTACAGTTAGCAGGCCATAAAGTATAAGTTACTTCCCTCATCAAAGTCTGTTGCCACATGTTGGAGCAAGATGGCTGCCGACATCTGCAAGGGTCCAGGCTTCCTGGGTTCCTCTCTTCCTGGGGCTTGTTTCTTTCCGGGCTCACCTGCTCTCCTCTCTCCACAAGGCCAGCTGTAGGCTATCAGGTGAACAACTCGTCTCCATAAGGCCAGTTGTACAGTGTCAGGCAAACATCTTGTCTCTCTTCCCAGGGCCTCTGCCATGTCTGATGGAGTCTTCTCTCCTTCCTCACGTGTCTGCTTCGCTGTGCATTTACTTCCCAAAGCTCTAATATCAAAACTCCAATCTCCCTTCTCTGTGGTGTGGTTTCTCTGTGAGTCCCTGCCCACCAAGGGGGCAGGGATTCAACGTCCTAATGACATGGCCCAATCAAAGCCTTAATCATTATTTAATCAAGTAAAAGTAAAACCTCTGAACCCAATATAATCTAATATACCCAGAGGAAAAAAAAAGTTTACAAACATAACCTAATATTTATTTTTGGAATTCATAAACAATATCAAACTGCTACATAGATCATTTCTATTAATACTCATATTCAATTTATGAATTTTTAACTGGGAATAATCTTCAGGAATTTGATCAGTTTCAATGATTGAACTCCTGTTGTGTACGGTGTCTACTTTATTTGAGTTTTGAAAGAAGTTTTAAAATGTGCTTAATGCCATTATAATATTAAGTATGTTTTAGTATTTTTTAATTTCATATTTGTTAGATGTCTAATGCAAAAACAATGAGATGGATTTTGTATTTGTTTCCTAGGCTGCTCAAACAAATGTCATAAAGTGGGTTGGCTAAAACCATGGAAATTTATTAGCTTCTGGTTTTGAGGATAAAAGAAAGTCCAAATCAAGGCATCATCAAGGCAGTGCTTTCTTACTGAAAACCAGCATTCTGGAGCTGGCTGCTAGCAATCCTTGGTTCTTCTGTCACATGGCAAAGCACATGGCAGCATCTGCTTGTCTCTACCTTCACTTAGGATTTCATTGATTTCTGCTTCTTGCTTCCTGGGCATTCTCTCTCCCTGTCTGAATTTCACTTCCCTTATAAAGGACTTCAGTAATAGGATTAAGAGCCATCCTGACTGGGCTTGGCTCTACCTTCTTAATTGAAAGTAGCCTTATCGAAATGTCCCACTTGCAACAAATTCACACCCACAGGAACAGATTCACTCTAAGAACATGTTTTTCTGGAATACACAGAGCTTCATACTTTCACAGTTCACCCTCTAGATACCAAAGAGACATGTTATTTCTAAATGCAAAATGCATTCATTCCATCACAATATCCCAACAGCCTTAAGTCATTTCAGAAACAATGCTTAGTACAAAATCTCATCATAATCAGTTGTGGGTGTGGGGCATAATCTGTCCTGGGACACAATTCCCCTCTGTCAGTGGACTTGTGAAACCTAGAGACAAATTATTGGCTTCTAATATACACTGGAGGGACAGGCATAGAATAAGCATTCTCATTCCCACAGGGAGAAACTGGAAGGAAAACAAGAGTAAAGATTCCCAAACAATTCTGAAACTCAGCAAAGCAAACTCCATTAGATTTCAGTGTCTGAGAATTGTCTATGAAGTGATTTTTTGTCCTCCAGGCCTGATGGAACAACAAGCCCACCCCATCCAAGTGCTTGAGGATCGACCGTGCTCTCCTCAAACACTGGGGTGAAGGTTCCACCCTATCCAAGCATCTGGGTGGCATCCAGGTTCTCTGCAAATGCCAGGACATATGGTCTACCTGCTCAGAGCACTGGGGTGGGGGCCACACTCTCCACAATCCCCAGGGCACTGACTCCACCCTCTCCAAGAGCCAGGGCAGACTCACCCTTTTTCCACACATGGATGGATCCACTCTCTTGGTCTGAGAAGATGTCTTCATTCCAGACCTCAGCTTCCATGGTTCTGCCCTTCAATTTTTCCCTTCTCTATCCCTTTTAGTCCAGACTGGCAGCAGTTCATTTATACAGACCTTGCAAAGAAATGTGTCAGTTTTGCACGTAGTTCATGGGGGTACAAACCATCAGACAGTAGGACTATCCATAGATCCTTCCTGGATAACTGAACCTCCAATCCTGACATTTACTGAAATGGCTGATTGGTTTCATGTTCAGTTAAAGCCTCACATGGACCACTATTTCCTGGGGACTCACTTTCTGGAAGCTCAGAATTTTCCATACAATTAATTTCTGTTTTTTGTTGTTGTTTGTTTGTTTGTTTGTTTTTGTGCCCAGGAGTTCAGTTCTCAGCTTATCCTTTTCCTCTCACGTTTTACTATAAGCTGCAAGAAGAAACCAGGTTGTACTTTCTACATTTAACTCAGCTATGCAGGTTCATCATTTTATTTCTGCCTTCCACCCAACACGAGAACTCAATTTCACTTAGTTCTGTTATTTAAAAACCAGGATTGCCTTTCCTCCAGTTTTCAATAATATATTCATCATTTCCTTATAAGACCTCATCAGAAGTATTTTTAGCATCTATATTTCTACTAACTGTCTCTTCAATGGAATCTAGGCCCCTTCTATCAAGCACCTTACAAATGGTAAAAGGTAAATATAAATATAAAAGCCAGGGCCATAAAACTACTAGAAGAAAAATGTAGGGAAACATCTTCCAGACCTTGTAGGAGGTGGTGGTTTCTTGGACTTTACAACCAAAGCACGTTCAACAAAAGAAAAAATAGATAAATGGGACCTCCTCAAAATTAAATGCTTTTGCACCTCACAGGACTTTGTCAAAGGGTAAAAAGGTAACCAACTCAATGGAAAAAAATATTTGGAAATCACATATCTGAAAAGGGTTTAATATCCATGATATATAAAGAGATGTTACAACTCAACAATAAAAAGACAAATGACCCAATTAAAAAATGGGCAAAACACTTGAATAGACATTTGTCTAAAGAAGAAAATACAAATGGCAAAAAAACACATGAAAAAATGCTCAGCATCTTAATGATTAGGGAAATGCAAATCAAGACTACAATGAGATATCATTTCACACTTATCAGAATGGTCGCTATTTTAAAGACAGAGAACTACAAGTGTTGGAGAGGATGTGGAGAGATAGGAATACTTATTCCCTGTTGGTGGGAATGCAGAATGTTACAGCCACTGTGGAGGACTGTTTGGCAGTTTCTAAAGAAGTTGAATATAGACTTGCCACGTGACCTGGCAATATCACTACTGGGTATATACCCAGAAGAAATGAGAGAAGTGACATGTACAGACATCTGCACACCGATGTTCATAGCAACATTATTCACCATTGCCAAAAGTTGGAAACAACCCAGGTGTCCATCAAATGATGAATGGATAAACAAACTGGGGTTTCTTTACACGATGGAATATTATGTAGCTGTAAGAAGAAATGACAAAAAGCATATGACAACATGGATGAACCTGGAGGACATTATGTTGAGTGAAGCAAGCCAGACACAAAAGGACAAATACTTTATGAATGCGTTACTATGAACCAAATATATTGTGTAACATATTGTTTGACTCAAAAAAAATTATATGTATCCATTTCATTTAATTGAGAAATGTATGTACTTATTCATCAGTGTTTACTTTTTAGTTTTTAATTGTTTATATTTTCAATTATTAAATGTACAAAATAAATTTTTTTAAAAATATATGAGCCATGCCCATTTGACCAGTTACAGAAATGCAGAATGTAATGGTTATGAATAATTCTTCCTTGTTTTGTTATGAGAATACAAATGTTTGTATATACCAAGAAGGCAAATATCTTTATGTTCTTCTCTATCTTACCCCCTTATCATATGGCAAAAGTTGCATTAAATGCACATTGTAGTATTTACGTTATGGAATATCAAGTTTAAAGGCAAATATTACCCATGGACTATTCTGAGGAGAAGAGTGTGTTTGTGATTGTGCACAGGACAGTTGAGTACTGTTAGGCAGAACTATGATGTTATTGTTTTTATCTAGAGATTGAGTATGGTTTAAGGACATGTGCATGGGTGCCAAGTTCACAAAAACTGGACAGTGATAGTTGAGTCCATGGGTCAACTTGGCCAGGTTGCAGTGTCCAGTTGCTTGGTCAAGTACTGGCCTGATTGTTACCGTGAGGACATTTCGTGGATTTAAATCATCAGTAAGTTGATTACACCTATGATTGATTCTGTCATAATCAACTGAGGAGATTGCCTTCAACAATGAGAGACATCTCATCCAATCAACTGAAGCCCTTAAAGAGAGAAGTGTTGATTTCACCCACAGTCTGAAGAGAGAATTTCCATCTCTACTTTAGCCAGCCAGCTTCTCTTAAAGAATTCCTCAAAAACCTTCAGTGGATTCCCCAGCTTGTGGTCCACCCTATAGAATTTGGATTTGCCCATCCCCACAGTTCCTTGTGACAATTCTTACAAAAATCTCATAGTATTTATATGTATCTCCTGTTGGTTCTGTTTCCCAAGAGAACCCCGACTAATATCTCTATTCATAAAAATGAGGCACATAGATACTAGAATTGGAAGCTGAGATGTCATCTACTCTGATGAAATTATTTTATGGATGAGAAAACAGAAACAGAGAAGGGGAAGAAAGCAACATAACACATCTCAGTAATGGAAGAAACAAACCAAGCTCCATTGCATTTTTCCTTCTGTACGTGGCTTTTGTCATTTACATAAAACAATATAGTATCAATGCTGAATACTATGATTATATGCATTACATAAATATAAACTATCAGTACACATCTGCAAATTTAACTGAGAGCTAAGGAACATAAAATTGAAAGCAAAACCTAATGTCATAAGAATAAAAGTTAAAACTAGGACTGAACATTGCAATAAACTAGAAGTATTGCCTTGTGTGCATAGTTAACTATTTACAAATGAAAAAAAGACATTACCACAACACTAATTTAACTGTACTCATTTATATATTAAAAAACACAAGTTTCACAAAACACAAAAAAACCTTCCATAATAATACAGAAGTGATATGACCAGATACGCATTGGGGAAATATATCTCCTTTTCTGGCTGCAATTGCGCAATGCTGCAGATAACATTGTCCATGCATTTACACCCAAGAATACAAGTCTTACACACTTAGTACACTTTGTGAACTTTATTATACGAGTTGACCTTGTTTGCATTTTAACTGGAAGCTGGAGTGACAAAGGGTGATGGTGCATTTATAATGGCATTATAAATGTAAGTTTTCAGGAAAGGAAGAAATTATTTTGGGAGTATATCAAGCTACTCTGAATGGGATGAACGAAAGTTAGCACACACACACAAACTCACAAACAGAACCTCTAAGTGAGAGCAAGGAACCTTCTTCACCCTACAAAGAGTCAGCAGGATCGTTTGATAGGAGCAGAGAACCAAGCAGGGAGGAGAAAGGAAGGATATATTGTGGATGATGTTGGACTTGCTAAAGGGTTTGGATAAAATCCTACATGCAAATGAAGCTACCGTTTCCTCAACAGAGAACTGATTAAATGACCCTCAGAATTATGGAGATGACACTTTCCTATTTGCTGAAGTGCAGGGAAGCTCAGATAAGGAGCAGCCCAGAGACTGCTGCAGTCATTGAGTAACAAAGAATTTAGATTATCATATGAGTTTCTTCCGTATTTATTTTTCAGTTAGAAAACACCATCATCTACAAGATGTTTTGGCTCTTTACATGCAGGCCTGTCATTTTTCATCCTTTCCGGAACGTGTCTTTTCAGAAAAACGAGGTCTCCCCCACCATGTGCTTTGTTCCAGCAATATTTATCTATAGAACCCATTTTAATTCTCTCAAATGCAATTGCAAAACTCAAATAAGAGAACCATAAAATTAATCAAAAGCACATTTTAAGAAGAACCAGCCTGGGAGTTGTGTCATGTGCTGATACCTATATAACACTGGATGATGTATGATTCAGCTTCTTGACAGCAGGAAGGATCTCCCAAATTCTGGGTGCTCATGCCCCAGAAATTATAGGAGCTCATTTTGCACGAAACACCAGTTTCCAGAGTGGTTCCATCAGATAAAAGGCACTCAGGAATCAGGAAAGGCAGTCTCATTCCAGCTGCAGCTACAGAGGCCCAACTGCCCAGAGTTTCAGGGTTTATTGGCAGGAGTGTGGGGTGATAGAAGTAAATAGGGCTTTGGAGAGTATTAAGCCATTTCCCATGTGCAGCTTGCTGTTTTCAGAAATAGATTGCCCGAAAGAGACTAACAGCAAGTTCATTGAAATTCATAGATTAGCTACATACACAGCAAAACACAAACTATTTAGGACACTTTAATTACTTAACCAAAGTAATAAAATATTTATGAGAATAGAGAGCATCCAGCAAGTCCATAAAGCAAACAAACTGACAAATTAATTAGTACTTAATAACAAGAAATTTCTATGAATTGCCAAAAGCATCACAAATTACTTGTGGAATAA
>JAQZBX010073697.1:0-14875 GCA_029593785.1 Cabassous unicinctus | reverse complement strand
CAAAACAAAACAAAGCAAGAAAACCCCAAACCAACCACTTTTGGCTTTGTGTGGCATTTGAAACCCAAATACTGGGTATACAAACTTCCCTCTTGGCAGGAGCTTCTGCCACCTTCATTGCTCTAGCTATCCATGAGCTTATAGTCTCCAAAGCTTGGCTATGGCTAAATCTTGAGTCCAGTGAATGGATATATCCAGCCTGGTTTCCCTCTCTGAAGAGTTTGAACACACAGTGCATTCATAGCTATCACCAGGCCCCAGGCCACCTGCTGTTTCCTTCAGGCACTTTGTGTGCTTGCATGTGGCCAGGAGGGCTTGTCTTGAATTTCACTAAGTGACTTGACTCTTCACACGGTTAAGGAAATTTTCAGGAGGTTTAATGTGGTGATCTCTGGGGACCTCCTTAATAGTATGCTCTTTGAACATTCGAAGGGCAGAACAAGTTTTGCAAACTAGATCCTTGCTTAGATATGGGGGAAACCACTCTAGTTTTCCTGGGAACTCTATTACTCAGAATATGCTTGCTAGCTGCTTTAACCTACAGCTCCCAGCTCGTAGTGGCTAATCACAAGAACTTTTGTTTCTCATTCTCATCATAGCCCAGCCTGGGTCAGCGTCCCTTCTGGATGACTCCCCTCCAAAAAATGCCTCCCCTTGCAGTGGTTACTCAGGAAGCAGGACATGGCTAAAGATCTCCTGGGAGATGTTAGGGGCCAGGAAGGGAAATGTCATCCTAGTCATAACTGCATAACTCTGCAGAGCAAGGGCTGCTGGGAAATGGTGTCTTGTGTGCCCATATAGAGGGAAAGGGATTGGTGAATATCTAGCCAGTTCAGCCACTGATACCACTGCAGGGTTTTTTTCCTTTGGAGCTGGCTGATCCTCTTTAGAGCTGGCTGACCCTCAAGCAGCCAGCAGGTCCCTCTCCCTTCTGCTTTACCTCTGCTCCATATGAAGACTGTGTGACTTAGGTGGAGGAATCTACTTTTTCAAGCATGCTTTTGTTTTTATCATTGTTAATTTAATTTTTAAAAATTTGCATTGACTGAATTGGCCTCCTGAAACTTGCAAACATAAACTTGGCACAGTTTCATATTCTAAAATGATCTGACCAAATGATCTTTTAGTGTAGAAAGGAGGCCACTTTTGAGGGCATTGAGTCCCACTGTTCCTCATTGGCGCTACTACAGACTCATAAGTTATCACACTCTGCTCCTTTCCCCTGGCAAGTGGCTTTATGGGGCATAACACAGAGGTTAAGAGCATGGTCTTGGATTAGAGTCCTGGATCAGGCATTTCAAGCTGCGTAACCTTGGGGCTTAAGTAAAATTAACCATATAAAGCCCCAGCACTGTATCTGGAATATAGTTCTTAGTTCATCATAATCCTCGTTATTATTATCTATTATTATTGGGACAGAGGAGGGGCCCTTCTGTGGGTGATTTGGCTCATGACTACAATTTGCCTGGAAATCTTGACTAATGTCAGACCTTAACGGCTGATTTTTCTTTATGACTCCCACCCTAATTCATCCCCCCTTTTGATTCGAAGTGAGAGCACTATGCCATCATATAGTTTCATCTCATTTTTTCTTGGCAAGATAGGTCCCAAACTGACTGCACAAAGACATATATTTTGTTTGCATATATATGTAAATATATGTTGCACGATACTGTAAAGAAACTAGAACTGATAGGTAAAAATATCTGGAGATTCTGTCCAAAAATGTGAAGTTCTTGCTTCTCAAAAAAAACTGAAGGTCTTGCAACAATGGGCTTGCATACCAGCAAGGCCAGAGGCAACTGGGGCTGAGTTCAGGCTGCCCACTCGCCCACCCCACCCGCTCACTCCATCTACCCTACCTCCCCTCCCTCTGATGCCCCCTTGGGTGAACCCAGTCCAGTTCACTGCAGCCCCCACCATTTATTGTCTTTTATCTGACACTAAGGTCAAGATGGGGCAGCCACCCTTTATCATTGTAGCTGTGCTTTTTTTCCCCCTAATCATTGAGTGATATTGTTTCTCTTGTGGATAACTACAAAAAAAGAGAGAGAAAAGTAAACGGTTGACTCATGCTGTTAAATGTCACAAAAATGGGAGAAAGCATAATTCCTTGTGGATTTGAAGACTATCCCTATATCTAACTATAAAGCATGTCCCAATTTAAAAAGAATAAAACCCAACATGCTTCACTCATTTATGTTACAAGCTTGGTCCTTGAAGGCAATTGAGCTTGCCACCTGGGGAGCACAGTGCTTAATTAAATCTAATTAAGTGTTAAAATATATAATGTAATCAATATTATGGGCAGCTTGAACGAAGTCTTTGTATTTTTCTTGAGTTTAATAGTTCTTTAGTGACATTTCTTAATTATTGATGCCTAGAAATTTGTCCCCATTTCATTGGGAACTTAGGAACTTTGGGAGTAGACCATAGAGCTGAAAGAGGTCTTTGGGAGAATATAACCCAAGTACCTCATTTTCATTTGAGGAAATCTGCAACTAAGAGAACATATGAATAAGATCACACAACCAAAACTAAAACCCAAATCTTCTGCCTCCCAGAGCAGAGCTTCCGTGTCCTGGTTGTTCAAGCATGCTGTTGTATAAGGACTGCCACTTAGCTTTCAGAAGTGAATTTGCTACTCAGGGTTAGAGACCTTATGGAGCATCATGTGGCTTTTCCTTTTCCAGGCATTAAAATAAAAGAAATCAAGGTTGAGGGAATTTCCCCAGCATGCCATGGAAGAGAGAATCAGGAGCTTTGTAATTGTGGAAGATGGAATTGTCCACGATGATAAGTACAGATTCCAAGAATAAAGAGGGGACCATTTGTGAAGGGAAAATAAATAATTTTTCAAAAACAGTATTCTAGAGAATATTTGTAAAAAATAGAACAGAACGTGACTTGAACATAAAGATATCAATTATGGCTCTTTTGAGGACTCCTAAATCTTGATAAAATATATTTGGAATAATAACTTTTAATATCTTAGTCTAGACAGAAAGTGGACAGTTTCAGCAAATCCACAATTCAGTAATTCTAAAAGAGCAGCTGAAATTCAGTAGTTAATGACTTGGTTGGCAAAGATATATTATCATTTGAAAACTTCATTAGTAAGGTGTTCTTGGTAGGGCGATGTATAGGAATCCTATGTGGTATGCATGATTGTTTTAATCCACAGCTTCTCAAATAAAAATAAAATATGATTATCAATCTTAAAAAAGAAATTCACTAAGGAGATTGAAGGGGTAAAGATGGGTAATTAGGTTCTGCAGAGCAAGTTCAGAGCTAGAGAGAAAAGAAGAAAGCACTGTTATGTATTTGATAAAAATGTGAGGGAGTAGTGGAGCCCCAGGAATGATTCTTTCCTTTTCCAGTTAGCATTTTAAATATGATATATTTGTTGTCTATCAGATTTCAATTATTTTAAATTTAACAATGAGTATTGACAGTGGTAAGGGAGAGAGCACAATCATGCATTGCTGTTGGGAATGGATTAAGCACAAGTGTTTGGAGGGCAGTTTGCTAATACATATCAAAACCAAAAATGTGCAGGACCTTTAACCTAACCTATTTATTTCCAACATATTCTCTAAAACTCAGCCCCCAGCATATTTGCAGAAGTATTATTCATTATAACAAACACATAAATTGGAAACAAACCAAACATCCAACAAGAGGAAGATTCTCAAGCAATTGGAGTATCTTCTTACAATGGAAAATTGTATAACCTTTCTCAGTATTAAGGAAGAAGACTTCGTGATAGAGAAAAGAATTCATAGCATTGTTAAATGTGAAAAGGAATACATGATTCCAATTTTTAAATCATAAAGATTATAGATGTAAATATAGCAAAACTATACGAATGTCATCCGAGGTTCATTTTTAATGCTATGATCATGTGACATTATTTTCCCTCTTTTTTCACCAAATCTTTATTTTCCAAATTTTCTTTATCCTTTAGCAATACAAATTTATATTTTAGTAATAAATAACCCAACCCTGCATTCAAATTGAAATTTTCTCTCTTAGCTGAAACTGGCTTCATTCTACAGGTTGCGGAATAGTTTATCTTCTCCTTTACCCATTAATCATTCTGTAATTACCTTAAGGTCTTGTACAAATGTACCACGTGTTCTACTAAAACATCTTAAAAAGCTCTGTATGAAGTCTTTCCCTAAGAGGTCTAGCATAGGCCACACGTAAAGCATTCTTAGAAGCGAACAGTCCCTGTGGCTCTTTCACCATATTTCAACATGATAACAGCTTGCTTGTAGTTAAAAGTTTGCTCTATGTTTAATTTCAATGTACCACTCTTGGTTTCAAAGATAATGAAGCTCCCCTTGAAAAGAGCAAAGTCCTAAAGTTTTACTTTAAATACTCACAAATAATTTTGGTGATTTCATTTTTTTATAGAAAACATAGAATGTTAGAGTTTGAAGGAACATTAGAGATTATATAATCTGGTGTCTAAATTTAGAGATGATACAATTGAGACCCAGAGGATAAAGTGATTTTACCAAGGTCATACAATCAGTCCCAGAGATGCCTGAACAAGTGTAAGCCCTGCAGTATGCCCACCAACCTGCATGTATAGTCCACTAACAGAGAAAAAGTGACCTTACTACTAGCTAATCACAAATACAAAGTGGCAGCAGGAGAATGGCAAACATCCTTTTTCCCTTCCCAGCCAATTGACTTTTAGCTTTATGTGGGTACTAAGAACCACTATTTTCTCCCTTGCCCCTTCTCTTTTCTGCCCCTCTGGACTCCAGATCAAGAATAGAAAGTCCATTACTTATGAGTACAAGGTGGAGAAAAAGTTATAAATTTAAGAAAAATAAGACAATCAGGGATATTTGAACACTGAATATTTGAAGAATAAATTAAAAGAATTTTGGTTACTCTCTTTATGTGTGATACCTTTATTGTAATTATGTTTTTATTTTTTTAAGTCCATATCTTTTGGAGATACATATGGAGATTTTTACTGGTGGAATTATCTAATGTCTCAAAATAATACAAGACTGTGAGGTATAGATTGAACGAGATTTTCCATGAATTGATAATTGTTGAAAGTGGGTGATGTATACCTGGAGGCTCATTATACTATTTTATTTTCATATGTTTGAGATTTTCCATAATGAAATGTTAAAAGAATTCCTATTAGGAAAATGAATGGAAAAAATCAGAACTAAAGCTCCATGAATACTCAGGATTTAGAGAGGGAGGAATGAAGAGGGTGAGGGAACTCCCATTTTATGTTATCACAAATATTTCTTGAAAAACTAAATAATAAAATAAAGGAATGAGTTAGTAATAATAATGAACCTATTTCTTCCTATTTGCATATCACAATAAACATCAATTACAGATTGATTTTAGGTCACAATATGAAAGGTAAACCCATCAATTCTTCTAGAAAAAAACCAGGAGAATATATTCATAAATGTGGGGTAAGGAAAGATTGTTTTTAAAGGACACTAAAAACACTAACATAAAGGAAATGATTGATAATTTGGACTTCATTTTAATTAAGAACTGCAAAAGTCGGCAAGGGGGACTTCCGGGAAGATGGCATTGGAGTAGGACAGCAGGGATCAACTCTTACAAAAACAATGGAAGAAGGGCAAAAAGTGGTTTGAGGGAGCTGATTTGGGGGTCTGCAGGCCAGGAGAGTGCTACACATTGTTCAGAAGGGAGAAGGACAGAGAGACAAAGAGGCCAAAGCAAAAACCATGAGTTACTAGCCTCCATGGCCAGGAACAGCACCATCCCTCACCTTCAAGGCAACATTCTGGGTAAAACCCGTGGCTTACTGCAGTCAACTGAGAGTGGAACAGACATCTTCTTCCCTGGGAGGAGGGTGGGTGCGGTAGAAGGCGGAGAGTAGTTTCTCTTTGGTGAGTTTGACCAGGTGAGTCTGTTTTGGCCAGACCAGAGTCAACAGTGAGTGGAGGTTGAAAGACACCTCCATGAAAAAGTAAGCTTAAGAGTGCCATTGGCTGGCAGGTTGGAAAACTGCAATATGTAAAAAAAACTTTTTGGAGTCTCTCATGTCAAGGAACACTTGAATCTGATCTGTGCGCTATCAGTGGGTTCCTAGCCCTGTTTTGATAACTTAAGCTGGGCAATCTTAAAGATTTAAAATAAGTTGAACCAAAAATCAAAGAACAGCTGTGAAACAAAATAACTAGGCAAAAGAGAGAAATTGACCAGCAGAGTAAATTCACAAACGTAATCAGATGGCTAGACATTAGCAAAAAATTACAAACCATACTAAGAAACAGGAAAATATGACCCAGCCAAATGATCCAATAAAAAGTTGTGCTAAGACACAGGATTTAAGACAACTAATCAATGATGTTCACACAAATCTCCTAAATGAATTCAAGGAGTTGAAGGAAAATGTGACTAAAGAGATAAAGGATATTAAGAAGACACTAGTGAACATAAAGAACAATTTGAAAGATTGCAAATAAAAGTAACAGACCTTATGGAAATGAAAGACACAATGGATGAGATTAAAAATACAGTAGAGGCATATAACAGCAGATTTGAATTGGTGGAGGACAGAATTAGTGAATTGGAGATCAGAGCATCTGAACTTGAAAAGACAGAACAGAGAGAAAAAAGAATGGAAAGAATGAAACAAGGTCTCAGGGAATTGAATGACAACACAAAACACAGAAACATGTGTTATAGGTGAGTAAGAAGGAGAAGAGAATGGAAAAGGGGCAGAAAAAATATTTGAGGAAATAATGATTGAAAATTTACCAACCCTTATGAAACACATAAATATCAATATCCAAGAAGGACAACACACCCTAAACAGAATAAATCTGTATAGACCTACTCCAAGACACCTACTATTCAAAATGTCAAATGCCAGAGATAAAGAGATGATTCTGAAAGCAGCAAAATAAAATTACCTATCACATAAAAGGAAACCTCAATAAGACAAAGTTTCGATCTCTTATCAGAAACCATGGAGGCAAAAAGGTAGTGGTATGATGTATTTAAGGTACTAAAACAGAAAAATTGCTGGACAGAAATACTTTATCCAGTAAAACTGTCCTTCAAATCTGAGGGTGAATTTAAAGTCTTCACAGACTAACAAAAATTGAGAGAATTTGTTGCCAAAAGACCAGATTTACAAGAGACACTAAAGGGAATTCTGCAGCCTGAAAGGAAAAGCCAAAGGCAAGAAACTTGGAGAAGAGTGTAGAAATGAAGATTGTTAGTAAGGATAACATAAAGGGTAAAAAGACAGACAATCATAAGATATGACAATGGAAAGCCAAAGGATAAAATGAACAAAGTCTGTAATGCCCTTTCATTAATAATGTTGAGTGTTAACGGATTGAATTCCCCATTCAAAAGATGTAGACTGATAGAATGGATAAAAAATATGAGCCATCTATATGCTGTCTACAAGAGACTCACCTCAGATGTAAGGACACAATTCGGCCGAAAGTGAAAGTTTGGAAAAGATATTCCACTCAAATTGCCAAAAGAGGTCTGGAGTAATGATACTAATATTGGACAAAATGGATTTTAAATGAAAAATTGTTATAAGAGATAAAGGTCATTATATATTAATAAAGGAACAATTCATGAAAAGAAATAAAAATAATAAATATTTAAGCATCTAACCTGGACACCCCAAAATACATGAGATAAACACTGGCAAAACTGAAAGGAGAAATAGAAGTCTCTATAATAATAGTTGGAGACTTCAATACACCACTCTTAGCATTGGATAGAACACTTGGACAGAGGATAAATAAAGATACAGAGAGCTTGAATAATATGATAAATAAACTAGACCTAATGGACATTTATAGAGCATTACACCCCCAAAATGTAGGCAGACATAAATGAAATTGAGAACAACAAAACAGTAGAGAGAATCAACAAAACCAAAAGTTGGTTCTTTGAGAAGATCAACAAAATTGACAAACCCTTAGCTAGACCTGCAAACAACAAAAAAAGAGAAGATGAAAATAAATAAAATTTAAAAAATGAGAGGGGCGCATTACCATTGACCCTGCAGGAATAACAGACATCATAAGAGGATACTATGAACAACTGTATGCCAACAAAATAGACAATGTACATGAAATGGACAAATTCCTAGAAACACACGAACAACCTACACTGACGCTAGAATAAATAGAAGACCTCAACAAACCAATCACAAGTAATGATATTGAAATAATGAAAAATCTCCCCCAAAATCAAAAGGATCAGATGAATTCTGTATTAGTCAGACAAAGGGGTGCTGATGCAAAGTACCAGAAATCTGTTGGCTTTTATAAAGGGTATTTATTTGGGGTAGAAGCTTACAGTCACAAGGCCCTAAAGAGTACAACTCAAAGTTACTTCCTTATGAAACTCTGTTGCCACATATTGAAGCAAGATGGCAGGTGATGTCTGTGAGGGTTCAGCCTTCCTTCTTCCCCTTAAGGCCCCATGGTCCCAGCTTCTTCTGATCGCAGCTGTAGGCTGGCATAAGGCTCACCTCTCTTCCAGGGGCTTGTTTCTTTCCAGGCTCAGCTGCTCTGTTCTCTTCACAAGGTCAGCTGTAGACTATCAGGCTCATCTCTCTTCCCGGGGCCTCTGCCTGGTCTATTGAGCTGTCTCTATTCCTGTGTTCTCCTGTGTGTCTGCTTCCATGTGAGAGTCTGTTTTATCAGCCTAAGGGGGCTGGGACTCAAAGCCGAGTTGCATTCTAATGACATGGTTGAATCAAAGCCCTAATCTTAACATAATTTAATCAGACTTCTCAGCTGAATCTAATACAGTCAAAGGGTATCACAATGAAAGAAACAGACCAGTTTACAAACACAATCAATATCTCTTTTTGGAATTCATAAATAATATCAAACTGCCACAGCTTCACAGGTAAATTCTAACAATCACTGAAAAGCAGTATAATAACAATCTTGCTCAAGCACTTCAAAAAAATTAAACAGGAAAGAATGCTACCAAACTCATTCTATGAAGCCAACATCACCCTAAAACCAAAGTCAGACAAGGATATTACAAAAAAAGAAAATTACAGACCAATGTCTCTAATGAATATAGATGCAAAAATCCTCAACAAAATACTTGCTAACCGAATCCAAAAGCATATTAAAAGAATTATACACCAGATCAAGTGAGTTTATCCCAAGTATGCAAGAGTGGTTCAACACAAAAAAATCAATTAGTTTAGTGTAATAAACCACATTTGATCATCTCAGTTGATGCAGAAAAGGCATCTGACAAAATACAGCATCCTTTCTTGATTAAAAAAAAACACTCCAAAAGATAGGAATAAAAGAAACTTTCTCAACATGGCAAAGTGCACACTGTATATGAAAAACCCACAGCTAACATTATACTCAATGGTGAAAGAATGAAAGCTTACCAGCTGAGATTGAGAATAAGACAAGGAGGCCCACTGTCTCTATTGTTATTCAGTAGTCTGCTAGAAGTTCTAGCTGGAGAAATTAGGCAAGATAACCTAATGAAAAGTACCCAAATAGGAAAGGAAGAAGGAATACCTTTGCTGTTCACTGATAACATGATCCTATACCTAGAAAATCCTGAAAAATCCATAACAAAGCTATTAGAACTATTAGATGAGTTCAGCAAAGTGCAGGATACAAGATTAATGCACAAATGTCAGTAGTGTTTCTATACACTACTAATGAGCAATCTGATGAGGAACTCAGGGAAGAATTCCATTTATAATAGCGACTAAAAGAATTGAATATTTAGGAGTAAACTTAACCAGGCCATAAAAGGCCTGTATTCAGAAAACTATAAAATATTGCTAAAAGAAACTAAATAAGGCCTAAATAAATGGAAGGACATTCTGTGTTCATGGATTGGAAGAATAAATATTAAGATGTGAGTTCTACCCAAACTGATTTACAGATTCAACACAATCCCAATATAAATCCCAACAGCCTCTTTTACAGAAATTGAAAAACCAGTTATCAAATTTATTTGGAATGGTATGGGTCCCCAAATAGCCAAAGCTGTTTTTAAAAAGAAAAAAGCTGGAGGACTCTCATTGCCTGACTTAAAAGCATATTACTTAGCTACAGTGGTAAAAAAAAAAAAACCCAGCATGGTATTGTCATTAAGATAGACATACTGACCAATGGAACTGAATTGTGAATTCAAAAATGGACTGTCACATTTACCATCAAGTGATTTTTGACAAGGCTATCAAACCCACTCAGCTGGGTTAGAACAGTCTATTCAACAAATGCTTCTGGGAGAACTGGATATTCATAGCTAAAAGAAAGAAGGAGGGCCCTTCTCTCACCTCTTATACAAAAATTAACTCAAAATGGATTAGTCAGCCAAAGGGGTGCTGATGCAAAGTACCAGATATTTGTTGGTTTTTATAAAAGTATTTATTTATAAAGGTATTTATTTGGGGTAAAAGCTTACAGTTACAAGGCCCTAAAGAGCCCAACTAAGGTACCATAAGAGGTACTTTCTCACCCAAGTCAGTTGGGCACATGTTGAAGTAAGATGGTGGAGCTGATCCCTGCTTTCTTCTTCCTCTAAGGTTCTGTGGGCCCAGCATCTTCTGATCTCAGCTGTAGGCTGGAGGGCTCGTTTCTTTCTGGGCCATCTCAGGTGCTGAGGACTCTGGTCTCTTTAGCTGCAAACTATCAGGCAAATGGCTTATTTCTCTCTGGGGCCCCAGGACCAAGTTCTCTCCTCTGCCATTTCTATGGAGCTTTCTCTATTCCTATCTATCTTCTCCTGACTTCTTGATTGAGTGTCTGTTTATATAGCCACTAAGGGGGCGGAGACTCAACCCTGCATGCCCTAATGACGTGCTCAAATCAAAGCCCTAATCTTGATTTAATCAAGTAAATGTAAAGCATTTGAATTTAAATCAATCAAAGGGTATCATGCCCAGAGGAACAGACCAGTTTACAAACATAATCAATATCTCTATTTGGAATTCATAGATAATATTAAAAACTGCCACAAGGACCTAAACATAAAAGCTATAACCATAAAACTCATAGAAGAAAATGTAGGGAAACATCTTCAAGATCTTGTGGTAAGTGGTTTCTTAAATCTTACCTCAAAGCATGAGCAACAAAAGAAAAAAAATAGATAAATAGGGCCTCCTCAAAATTAAACAGTTTTGGGCTTTACATAACTGTGTTAAGAAAATGAAAAGGCAGCCTACTTGTCGAGAGAAAATTTTCAGAAACCACATATCTGATAAGGGTTTGATCTTTATGTTATACAAAGAGTTCATACAACTCAACCATAAAAAGACAAAGAACCCATTTTTTAAAAATAGGCTAAAGACTTGAGCAGACATTTTTCCAAAGAAGAAATACAAATGGCCAGAAAGCACATGAAATGATGTTCACCATCACTAGCTATTAGGGAAATGCAGATCAAAACTACAATGAGATATCAGTCTATGCCTTACAGAATGGCCATTATTAAAAAGGCAGAAAACTGCAAGTGTTGGAGAGGATATGGAGAAATGGGAAATTTCTACACTGTCAGTGGGAATTTCAAATGGTGTAGCCTCTATGGAGGACAGTTTGGTGGTTCCTCAGGAAGCTAAATATAGAATTGCCATATGATCTGGAAATCCTGCAACTAGGAATATATTCAGAAGAACTGAAAGCAAGGACGTGAAAAGACATTTTCAGACTGATGTTCATAGCTCACAACTGCTAAAAGATGGAAATAACCCAAGTGTCCATCAACTGATGAATGGAAACAAAGTGTGGTATATACATACAACAGAATACTCTTTAGTTGTAAGAAGAAATGAACTTGGGATGCATATGACAATGTGGATAAACCTTGAGGACATTAGAATGAATGAAATAAGCCAGACGCAAAAGGACAAATATTTTATGTTTTCACTAATATGAATAAATACAGTGAGTAAACACATGGAGTTAAACTATGGCATATAGGTTACTAGGAGATAGAATGTAGGTTGAGAAGGTGGAGCTGATGCTGAATGATTAATAAAGGGAATTGTAAATGTGGGGAAATGGCTAGCATTGATGGTAACACATTATAGCAGGGGTTCTTAAAAAGGGGTCGGTGAGCTTGAATTGAAATTCAAAAAAACATTCTTGTGGGGATGTGTTGGTGTGGGTATGATATATTTTTAAAATAATGCACAGTATAGTGTGGAGTTAGTAAGGAGTCCATGGTTTTTACCTGACTGGCAAAGGGGTCCTTGGAAAAAAAAGTTTAAGAACCTCTGCATTGTAGTGAGTATAATCAACACTGCTGATTTATAAATGTGATTGTGGCTGAAAGGGGTCATCTAGGGAGGTTAATGTTAATTGAAAGAAAGCTAGAAGATAATCTAGGAACTGTATAACAGTGATTTCAGTGGTGGATGATGATTGTGGTTAATAAAACAAATACAAGAATGGTCCTCTATTACAAGGTGTTATGAATATAGAGGTATAGAGTGTATAGATTATAGTTAAGAGTAATAGTCTAATATTTTTACAGCAATGGCAAAGAAGGTACTGTATTAATGCTAAGGGTCCATAATGGGGGATAAGGGTATGGGATTTTTCCTTTTGGAGTAATGAAAACTTCTGAAATGGATGACTACACAACTCTGTGATGAAACTGAGAGCCACTGAATGTACACTCTGGAAGGATTGTATAAGGCAGGGGACCGTTTAATACAGTGAGCTGCATGGTGAATGGTGGACTGTGGTTAACAGTACAAATAGGAGAACTTTCTTTCAAGAACTATAACAAATATAGAATACTAATATATATGGTGTTAATAATAGGATGGCTTGTGGGAAAAATACACCAAATATAAGCTATGGACTTTAGATAGCAGTAATATTATGATGATGTTCTTTCATCATTTGTAACAAATTGTCACAACAATGTAAGATGTTGTTGGTGGGGCAATGAATGTATGGGAATCCTGTATGGTGCGCATGATTGTTTTGTTAACTCACAACTTCTCAAATAAAAAAAAAAAAAGAAATTAAAAGTCATCATTAACAGAGGGAAAGGGCAAGCCACAGACTGGGAGAAGATATTTGCGAACAGATATAAAACGAAGGACTCGTTTTGTATATGTAGCAATTTCTTATGAATCAATAAGAAAAGGGCAGAAAACAGTTTCAATTATTTCTTGCTGCGTGAAAAACCACCTCAAAGCTTACTGTCATGAAATTAATCATTTATTTACTCACAACTTTGTAATTTGGGCAGGGCTTGGAGAAGGCTATGTGCCGGTGTTACATGTGGCATCAGGTGAAGCAGCTTGAGTGAGGCTGCAGGATCCTCGGCCAGGATGGGTTACGAATGCCTGCAAGAATTCATCTGGGCTGTTGGCAGGGGCTTCAATTCTCTTCCTCATGGGCCTCTCACGTGGCTGCTTGGGATTCCTGACAGCATGGAGGCCACGTTCCAAGAGACACGCAGCAGCTGTCATTACTCTCCAAGACTAGGCCCAGAACTGGCACTGTGTCACTTCTGCTGTGTTCTGTTGATCAAAGCAGTCACTGGCCCAGCCCAGGTTCAGGGGGGTAGAGAAATTTACTCCACCTCTCAGTGTATGTATGTGTGTGTAGGAGAGTGACAAAGAATTTGTAGCATCTTTAATCCATTACAAAATCTGATAAAAAAGTTGGCAAAAGATTTGAACAGGTACTTTGCAAAAGGGGTTATTCAAATTACCAATAGACATGAGAAGGTGCTAAACAGCATCAGTTATCAGAGAAACACAAATTGAAGTCATAATGAAATATAATTACATACCCTCCAGGATGGCTAAAATGGAAAACAAAACAAAACAAAACACAATCCAACTTTACAAATATTAGTGAAGATGTAGAGCAATATACATTCTTAAACATTGCTGGTGAGAATGTGAATTAGTAGTTTGGCATGACTCAGCAGTTCAATCCTGGATGTGTACCCAAAGAGAAATGCATGCTTGGGTGTGTGCATGGAGAAATGAAAACGTTCTGAAATGGATGACCACTTCCAATGTCGGTGTGTTTAATGTATGTACACACCAAAAGAAATGTGCAAGAATTTTCATAGCAGCAGTATCAGTAATAGCCTAAAACTGAAAATAAACCTAATGTGCATCAGCAATAGAATGGATGAATAAATTGTGGTATATTCAAACAATGGAATAATATATAACTGAAAAATTAGGAACTGTTGCTATACTTAACAATGTGGGTGCTTCTCACAGGTAATATTGAATTTAAAAAGCCAGGCACAAAAGAGTTCATGTTGTATAATTCCATTTATATGGAGTTCAAAAGCATGCAAAACTACTGCATCTTCCATGTTGGTGCTAATATTCTTTGTCTTAATCTTGCTGCTTGTCTGAATTGCCAGGACTGCCCTAACAAAGTGCCATAGGCTGGTTGGCTTAAATGACAGGCATTTCTTGTCTCACAGTTTTGAAGGCTGGAAGTCCAAAAGCAAGGTGTCGGCAGGGCTATGCTTCCTGAGTCTGTGTCGCTCCCCTGGTGGCTGGCAGCAGTCCGCAGCCCATTCTCTACCTCTCCACGTGGCCTTCTGTCTCCTTTTGTCTCCTGCTCCTGCATCGAGATTTCCTCAGCTTATAAGGCCTCCAGTCATATTGGACTAAGGTCCACCCTCATCAGATTGTCCTCATCTTAACTAATAGGATCTTTGAAGATCCTGTTTACGAATGAGTTCACATCCACAGGACTGGGGCTTAGGATTTGAACATGTCTTTGTGGAAGACATGAGTCAATCTATAACACTGGTAATTTCCCTGGTGTGTTCTTTTTGCATGAATTCATCCAGCTGTATACTTAAGATACATTTTTCTTTCTTTTTTTTTTTT
>JAQZBX010073696.1:0-14873 GCA_029593785.1 Cabassous unicinctus | reverse complement strand
AGACAATGAGCAGACGAGCAAAAAAAAACAAAAACAAGCGCAAACAACAAGCAAACAGATGATGGAGCCCTCTTGGGACGGGGGAGAGGAGAACTTTCCCTTTTAAAAAACATAATACTTTGTTACTGAGGTTTTTATGGTGTCCCTTAAATCTTGCACCCAAAGCAAGTGTCTCACTTATCTCACCCTATTCCTGGCCCTGAAAGATCACTCTGAATCTGTTCTGGTGAGGGTGATGGCTGTTCTATATAGTTTCTAGAAACTGTTGTGGCCATGCCTGAGGTGGCAGCACCCTGCATCCATGGTCAGTGGTGTCAGCCACAACAGCTTCAAGGTCTGGGCCTGGGATAAGGACAGTGATTCCTGCATTAGGCTTTGTTCCTGCATCCTGTGTCACTAAACCTAGCTCTCCAGTGTGCTATCCAGTATCTTTTTTTTTTTTTTTCTTTTTCAATGCCCTTTTAATAAAGTCCTTTTCTGTATAAATTGACCAGAGCTGGTTTCTGTGAACTGCATCTAAAAATCATGACTCTTGTCTCATGATACTCTTGTCCAAGAAATTCTGAAGATAAAAATGTATAATATTAAGCAAGATAGTATTGCTTTATGTTTACTTGTTGAACAGATTGTTTGGCAAAGTCACTCAGATTCAAGACTTCACTTCAGTGCTATCACCAGGGGTTACAGCCATAGCCCCACCAAACTGTGGATAGAATCTCACCATTTTAGAATTTCCGCACTATTACCAATCAGAGAAAATGTTGGTATTTTTTGAGCATAAAGGATTGATGCTTATCAGTAGTTATAGCATCTGGAATGCATTTCCCTGCAAGTAACAGATAACTTGACTGACAGTGGCTTAAACAACTAAGGCTTTGTGTTTCTCACATACCAAGAATTTTAGAAATATATGGCTTAACAGTATCAGGGTTGTCTTCTCCGTGATTCTCTTGGTCTTTATCTCATCCACAGGAGTTGTTAGCCCCAGCCCCAACCCCAAGTATCATGTCTATATTCAAAACAGATTGAAGGGGGTCAGAACAGCACCCTTTGTATAGGAAAACTGTCTTTCCTGCTAATCAAGAAAGCAAGGACTTCCTCAGAAGACTCCAGTAGACTTCCACTGAAGCCTCATTGGCCAGAATTGTGCCACATAGCTACTCTGTGGAAAAACAAGACCACCCTTGTGGGAAAGCACCCTTGGTGAGAAATTTTTTATCTTCTGTAATGGAGGCAAACAAGGAAAAAGGGGTTGGGAATGTACGTTGGGTTATCCAGCCAATAATGTCTGCCACAATAGTATATATTCATTTTTTTGCTGTTCTCCTTTCATTAATCTAACTAATCTACACAGAGAACTGACATATCGCAGGACCCTTATTAATTGACTTCTGGTTCAGAACACTAAACAGAGACAATCCCTTTATATGTTCTATTCTTTATTGTCTCTACCCTCATATAATTACAATATAATTCACCAAATCCAAGCTTCTCGGTTTTATAACAGATTTCTGTGAAAACTCTTGGAAAAAGACAACTTTTTCTTTTCCCCAAGTTTCAGACCCAAAAGCCTTTCTCTTCTCTTCAAAGGTCACCCCAAAGTGTTCTTTGTCCTAAGGGAATCGCCGGCTTCTCCTCCATTGGGCTGACCTGAGATCACGTCACCAGCTGAAGCTCAGGCTCTTGACAAGGACCACGACTCTCTAATGCACAGACATCTTTCCCCTGGCAGTGTGTGCCCCACATCAGTTGCACCACACTCTGAATATTCCTTCCATTTCTAGACAGGAACTGTGCTTGATGCCTGCTAATCCAGAGCTTCTCACACTTTACTGTACATACAGTTCTCCCTGGGATTATTAAAATGCAGACCCTGATAGTTTCAAACATGCCCCCGGGATATGCCAATGCTCCACTCTTGGAGCAGCAAGGAATTTGAACACATATCTAAGTGAAAAGTGAGAAGGGAGTGGAGCGGGTGTAGCTCAATGGTTGAGAACCTGCTTTGCAGACACAAAGTCCCAGGTTCAATCCCTGTTACCTCCAAAAAAAAGTAAGAAGGGAAAAGTGACTATACATCACTATGAGGGCTTAAAAGAAAGTGGGGCAAGTTAGGCACCTAGGGGACAAAATTTTAGGAGGCACTAGCTCTCAGGTGCCGATATTGCACTTGGATGATTCCCAAGAGCAAATGCCTCCGTACATAGTGCGTCCTAGGCGCCTCGCTTGCCTCAACCTAGTCCCGGCCCTGGTCGCTACAAACATTTTAGTGGGTATTCCTCCAGACTGCTTTCCAATACACATATAAACACATGATGGGATCCAACTGTATATGGTTATACTATATGTAAGTATACACACAGTATTATACTGTTCTTATTTGTTCGTTTATGTCTGTTTTGTTATTTTTAAATCTTTAAGCTCCAACAATTTAATCACAATTGTCAAATTCATTTAATAGGGAAACAGATGTGGCTCAAGTGGTTGGGCTCCCGTTTACCATAGGAGAGGCCCTGGGTTCGATTCCTGGGGCCTCCGGGTGAAGGGCAAGCTGCCCCGCACAGTTTGGTGAGCTGACGGCCCGCATGACGCGGTAAGATGACCCAACAAAAGGGAGACAAGCAGACACAGAAAAACGCACAGCAAATGGACACAGCGAGCACAAGCAGCAAGGGGGGGGATAAATAAATTAATTAAAATTTTAAAAAAATTCATTTAGTAATGTTTTTCCCCTAAAATGTGCACAGTGTCTCCAAATGGAGGATTTATGAGTGGTTATTATCATCTTCTTTATACTTTTTTGTGCTTTCCAAATCTTTCACGTTGGGCACACATAACTTTTTTTTTTTTTTTAGAGCAGTTGAAGGTTTACAGAAAAATCACTTAGAAAGTATAGAGTTCCCATATACCCACCAAAACACATACACAGTTTTCCCTATTATTAACATTGTACATTAGTGTGGTACCTTTGTTCCAATTGATGACGCAATATTATAATATTATATTATTAATGACATCATTAATTGTTATAATGTACATAGCTTACATTAGGGTCCACTGTTTGTGTTGTACAGTTCTATAGGGTTTAAAAATTTTTTGTTCTGGTAACATATATATGACCTAAAATTTCCCATTTTAATTACATTCAAGTACACTATTCAGTGCTGTTGATTACATTCACAAAGCTGTGCTATTATCACCACCATCCATTACCAAAACTCTTCTGTCACCCCAAACAGACTCTGTACCAATTAAGTGCTAAGTTGCCTTTCCTGACTCCATCCCTAGTAACCTATATTCTAATTTCTTATTATGGATTTGCATATTCTAATTATTTTATATTGGTGAAATCATACAATATTTATCCTTTTGTGTTTGGCTTATTTCACTCAACATGATGTCTTCAAGATTTATCCACGTTCTAGCATGTGTCAGTACATCATTCTTTTTAACGGCTGAATAGTATTCCATTATATGTATATACCACATTTATTTTTTGAACATAACTTTTTTATTTCGTTTTTAATTTTATCAAAGCAATATGTGTGCATAGTTGAAAAAGATCAGATGATTTCCAAGACTTATAATGACTTGCCCCATCCAATCCCACCAGATTCACTCAGCAGAAGCAGCTATTTTCAATGTTTTAGTTGTTTGTTTTGCTGTTTACCTCCATGTTTCTAAATAGCATTGTTATTTCTTCAACTTTCAGTTTTCGATATTTTTTAATTTCCTTCATGAAGATGAAGATTTAATTCTCTTACACCACAACTTCCACATAACTTCTTCCACCCCTGCCGTCCCAGTATATTTAGTAATTAAATAAATATTCAGTCTTTACAACTGAGCCGAGAGGGACAGTATAATTGCACTGCCTTTTTGTTTACCCCAGCATTAGCAATTGCCTCGATTTTTCCTTTGAGTAGTTTTGTTTTAAACATCTATCACTGATTTATTTCCAATTTCTCTGACAAAACTGGAAAACTTTCTCTCAATATGGTCAAATTTACAATTGATCTATCAGCTCCGTTTTTTCCCCTCTGGGATCATCCCCCTGAAATCCTTCATCCTTCTAAGTAATAGTACTGGCTCTCCCTCTCCACCATGATTTTTTTATTGTTATCCTTAATGTCCCCTTCCTACTTAATTTTGTGGCCCTCCCTTTAAAAGTCAACCCTAGCTTCCAGGAAATATTTCCCAGGTGAATTAAGACAGTTCATCAGGGAATTGTGCTAGGGTAGACAAAGTGTTAAAAGAGCCGTGGAGAGATGTACAGGCAGCCTTTGATGGCAGGACGGGTCCCAGGCAACAGTGATGGCCCAGACGACAGCGAAGTTCCTTGGCTTGGCCACCACAGGTGACTGGGGCAGCAAACCTGACTGCTCTGCAGGCTGCTTGGAGGCAAGAGAAAGGATTTTTTTTTTTTTTGAGGTACCGGAGCCTCGCATGTGGGAAGCCAGCACTCAACCGCTGAGCCACATTGGCTTCCCTGAGTAGGTTTTCTCATTTGTTTTGCTCATTATTTGCTTTTTTTTTTGGTTTTCAGGAGGCACCGGGAATTAAACCGGGACCTCCCATATGGGAGACAGGCGCTCAACCGCTTGAGCCATATCCACTCCCAGGATAATATTTCTAATCAAAGCTCATTCATCAGGGCTTAGAAAGATGGCATGTTTGGGGGCCATTCTTACTGGAAAATGGCAACGAACCTTTAAAGTCAAAAGGACAAGGCAATAATTTCAGATGGTATTGCAGCTCTCATTTTCATCAGATGAAGGCTATTTCGCAAAGCAAGTTCCAAGACTACACTGCCAGTCCCAGGAAGAGCAGAGAAAAGGGAGGTTTGCCCACAGGCAAGCAAGATGGACAAGAACAAGACACTACGACTTCTCTCTGTGAATCAGATAAGAGGGGAAGCCCACCTCTGAACACCTGTCTTCTCCAGCCATGTACTAAGAACTCTTGGGCCTCTTGTGTGCCTTCCCTGGCTGACAATTTGTTGATCCCACTATGAGCCCAGCTCCTCCTCCGTGTGCTCTGGGCATTTTTTTCATGGTAGCCTAATCACTTACTCTAGACCAGGGGTTCTTAACCTTTTATGTTCCACGGACCCTTTTGCCAGTCAGGTGGAAAACACGGACCTCTTACTAAGTCCACACTGTAGTGTGTATTTTTTTTTTTTTTAAGATTTATTTATTTTATTTTATTTATCCCCCCCCTTGCTGCTTGTGCTGCTGTGTCCATTCGCTGCGTGTTTTCTCTGTGTCTGCTTCTCTCCCCCTTGCTGTGAGGTCTTGCCACATCAGCCCACGGCGCTGCGCGAGCCCGCCTGCCCTCACAAGGAGGGGCCGGGAAGCGAACCGGGGCCTCTCATATGGTAAACGGGTGCTCTATCCATTGCGCCACACCCGCTTCCTGCCGTGAGATTGCTGCATCAGCCCACCGCACCACTCAGGCCGGCGTGCCCTCACAAGGAGGCCTCGGGACGCGAACCCGGGCCTCCCATATGGTAAACGGGGGCTCTATCCACTGAGCCACACTCGCTTCCCTGTATTATTTAATAAATATATCACACCCACGCCAACACATCCTCACAAGAATAATGTTTTTTTTGAATTTCAATTCAAGCTCACAGACCCCTGGGTCAGAACCCCTGCTCTAGGGCAAGGTAGCTGCCATCCAGTGAGAAGAAACTCACATGGAGAGGACCCGAGGCCTCCCACCAATGACCCCTGAGAACCACAGCTGTGCGAGTGAGTGATCCGTCTTGGAAGTGGACTCTCCATCCCCAGGAAGACTTCAGATGGCTACAGCCCTGACTGACAGCTTGACTGGAGCCTCATCAGAGACTCTGAGCCCTTAAGAACTGTGTGGGATAATAAATATTTGTTGTTTTAAGCAGCTGAAAAAAAGCATGGGATGTGAGGTGAATGGGAGGGTCAGTGGGCACCTCCTCCACCCCATCTGCTGCCTTTGCATCTCCATTTCTTTCCCACCATCCTGGAAGGGTGCTGAGCTCAAACGGCGTACACTTTGTCATAACTGCCAGTAACCAAACCTGGCCAGGAGAAAGAGAATTTATTTGCAGCTTCAATTCTTCAGGGAAAAATTAGCGTAATTAGTTGGGCCTCCAACAGCTGTCTGGTCATTTTTAGTCTAATGCTTTGGCCACAAACCTGAAAACTTCAAAGTAAAGAACATACTAAACACAAAAATAGCTCTTCATGTCGTTTTGTCTCTTGGTTCCGGATTTACAGACATGCCAATGTGTAGTACAATGATAGTTTTGATCCTATGTTTTTGCTTGCTGGGAGTTTTTAATTTTCTTTTAAACTGAATGTTTGGGAAGCGGGTGTGGCTCAGTGGATGGAGCCCCCGTTCACCGTGTGGGAGGCCCGGGTTCGTGTCCCGGGGCCTCCTTGTGGGGGCGCGCCGGCCTGGGCGGTGCGGTGGGCTGATGCAGCGGCCTCGCGGCAGGAGGCGTGTGTGGTGCAATGGATGGAGCTTCCGTTTACCATGTGAGAGGCCCCGGGTTCGCTTCCGGGCGCCTCCTTGTGAGGGCAGGCCGGCTCGCGTGGCGAATGGACACAGCAGCACAGGCAGCAAGGGGGGATAAATAAATGGAAAAAATAAATCTTTAAAAAATAAATAAATAAATAAAATAAACTGAATGTTTAATGATGGGGCCAAAATAATTGAGAAACCTTAAGAAATTCTGATGTTAAATTACTTTTTCCAAACGACTGCGTTTGTGTGTCATGATGAGTCAGTGTGTCTTTGGGAAGTGAGGATGAAAAAAATCTCAGAAACGAATAAAGTTTATGCATGATTGTTTTGTAAGCCCATAACTTCTCTAATTAAAAAACAAACATAAGATCAATTGTACTATCTCTTCTTATCAGTTTAATGTCCTCTATCTAATATATTAAATGGATTTTTGGAATTAGGAGATGGAATGGGGCTTGCTCCGTCCACTCCATGCATCGACCTGGTATTGCAGTACTTCCAGGAACGGTGCACCCCTCTCGGGGGAACAAAAAAAAAAAGAGAAAAACAGAAAACAAACAAACAACAACAACAACAAAAACGAATGAAGCATGTGAAACGTGGCAGGCCCAGTATCCAAATGACACATAAACTTTTCCTACCTATCTGTTTGGGAAGGAAAATATTAGGAGGGAGGAAATTATACAAGCAAATGTGGCATGAAGGCCTTATGGAAGGAAGGAGAAAAGAGAACTATTATTTCTAAACAAAAAGAGTGATGAAAACAATCTCCCAAAGGCAAGAATAAATCTGAACACTTGAAGTGGAAGGGATAAGATGTCCACTGACCTCATTGCACTTAGATGAGAACCGCCCTATAAAACAAGGGAGTTTCTGAGGCTCCCACTGTTCTTGGGGATGTTACCAGGTTTTTTCTTTCAACTGGTAGGGTGGGGAGCTGCATGAATCACAAGACTCTGAGGCTCCCTCGGGAACATGCCACATCTTCCCATATTTGCAGAGGCTCCAGAAAATTGCCCTCACTGCCAATTGATAGTGATCTCATATATTCCCTGAAAATGGAGGCATTTGCATTTCATTTTTTCCAAATAGAAGACACACACATGCCCCACAAAGCGTTCCATATCCATGTTTGGAAAAACTATGGGTTAAATATAGTTTTGCAGGTTTCTTTGTTGCAGTACTTCTCAGGCCCTTTAATAGCATTTTGGTTGTCCGTCAGGAACATCTATTGTACAGGATTTCCCAAATTTATGAGAGCTGTTTCACAAAGCCCTGATTAAAATTTCCCAAAACTGATGCTCTGAGAAACACAGATGTAGATTGCCATGCTCAAACCACAGGCTTAGGAGAAAGGGGCCAAGATCACTTGTGAGTTCTTATGGCACTTCAGGTCAAAGGAGGAAAAGGAGGCCTGACAGCCAGGCCATTACTGTCACCTGGCTTTGAGAAATGCCAGATTAAATGATCTCATAAATTCCCCTCTAGTTCTAAATTGCTAAGTGTTTCAGAATACAATATTATCAGAGCTAGACAGGAACCTAGAGATCAGCTCATCTAGTCCTTTCATTTTACAGATACGGAAACTGGCCTAGGGAGAGGAATTAAGTGCCAAAGTTTACAAATATTAAACTGTAAAACTCATTTAGAACCAGGTTTCCTGCCTTCCCACCCACTGATCTTTCCCCTGCTGTGGTGCCTCTCCATAGGACTAAATCCACGAAATAGCAACGGGCTGTTACTGCAGATTCTGACCAATCTGCCTGTCTTGGTTTCCCAGCTGCTAAAACAAATACCATACAATGGGTTGGCTTAACAACTGGAATCTATTGGCTCACGGTTTTAGAGGATAGAAGGCTTGCTTCTTCCTGGGGTCGGTATTTTCTGGCGGGCTGGCAATCTTGGGGCTCCTTGGCTTTTCTGGCAACATACATGACAGTGTCTTCTCCTTTCTCTTCCGGATTCCGTTGACTTCCAGCTTCTGGCTGCTCCCCGTGACTTCCTCTCCTTGTCCAATTTCCTTTGCTTATATGGACTCCAGCCGTATTGGATTAAGGCCTGCTCTCTTTCAGTTCGGGCACTACTTAGCTGATAACATCTTCAAAGCTCCTTTTTACAAATGGTTTCATACCCACAGGACCAGGGGTTGGGACCTGAACATGGCTTTTATAGGGGAAATGATTCAATCCCCCAACACTACCTAGAACCAAAAGAGATCTGAGCCCAGCTGATGGCCCATGTTATCTCAAATATGAGGTTGTCTCGATATGATGAAACTTCAATATTTTAGAAGTCATACAGTCGCTGGCATTTGAAGCAGCAGGATCTGCTCCACGGTTTCAACACTGGATTCTTAATTTATCTCTGAACCCACAGCCTCATGATGTTTTTCTTGAAAACTGCATTGCAAGTCATGTAGATAACATGATCCATCTCTCTTTTTACATTTTTAAAATAGGTTTGTGTTGTTCAAAAATATAAAAAGGAATATAAAAGGTTCTAAGTGAAAATTTCAGTCCCACCCATCTCTCATCCTACCATTTCTCACCTTTTCTTTCCATATAGTTAGCCAGGGGTTTTAGCGATTTGTGGAATCTTCCGGAGTTTCTTTATGTGAATGGAAGCAAATGTGGATGGAGAGACTTATTCCCCCTGACCCCCTCTCCCCCGCCGTTGTTGTTGTTTTTCAAAAATGGCATGATCGTATCTTTATTAGGCAAGTTTCTTCCCCTTGGAAACTGAGGGCCTCATTTATGAAGAGAGAGGATTGTACCAAACTCTAAGACCCCTCTTTTTTGACATCCTGAAATGCTGTAAATCTACCAAGCCCCCTGCCATCCACTCTGCCTCTCCACAATGTTTAGCTTTTTGGAAAGTCACACTTGCATGGCCGGTTTTGCCAGTGACCTTAAATTTAGAGCACTTAGGGTGTGGTTTGCAAATGCTGGTATTTCATGCTTTAAGAAAACCCAGTACACAAATGTCAACATTTCCAAAGCAAATTAGGGAGTGGCTGTTTGTATTCAAACGATCTTTGCAAGTGACTCATCAAAGGCATCTTTTATGTATTTCCATATACAGTATTTATTTATTAGATAAATATTACTTTTACTTGGTGCAAAATTCAAAAGGCATAAAGGGTATACAATGAAAACTCTCCACCCTGATCCCCACGGGCTCCCCTCCACACCGGCCACCTCTGCTACCAGTTTCTTGTGTATCCTTCAGTCATATTCTTTGCATATGCAAACATATCCACATATATTTGTTTTTAAAAATAGCATTCTAAATGCAGTTTTGCATCTTGTTTTTTCCACTGAAAAATGTATCTTGGGAATCCTTCCGTATCAGGACTGTAGAACAGCCTTATTTTATTTATTTATTTATTTTATTTTATTTTATTTATTTATTTATTTGAGGTACCGGTGCTGGGACTTGAACCAGGGACCTCGTATATGGGAAGCAGGCACTCAACTGCTTGAGCTACAACCACTACCCCCTCATTCTTTTTAAGGGCTGCATGTTTTTCCATTGATGGATATACCAAAATGAATTTAACCTGAAAGAGGTTATTTTTAATGGCATAGTCCACTATTCCTTTGACAAACATTTAGTCCCTGAGCTCCTATTTTCAGGTGCACCCCAGTGTAGGAAATGAGAGTTCCTCCAATGCTTCCCTTTGTGCACAGGGCGTGCTGGGAGCAGGCGTCAACACCTGGGTTTGTCTCCTGAATCTTAGGGTTGCATCCCAGGCTGCCTCAAAATCCTCCAAGCTTCATGTTCCTAATTTTTAGAATAGGTTTTTCCCTCTTCCTAGTTTGCTTTCTCTTCTCATTATTGAAAGCTGAAGAATCTAATGCAGCTCCTATATATATATATAACATTTAGCTTTTGAAACCTGCCTCATTCTCCCAGGCTCTTACTAACCCACAACCTCTTACCCCGGGGTGGTGCTGGGCTGTCCTCCCTCTCCCACCCCCAACTCTGTCCCCATAACAATAAAAGTCCTCAACAGGACTGTCATATCTAATATGGGAATAGGAAGAACTCTGATGAGATTTCCCAGCCCCAGAGTGGCCAGGGTAGAACAGACAGTCTTGAATAGCCTCATCATCCATTTACCCCAGAGGACCTACCATTATTATCATATATATACATGAAAAAGGTTGCAAACCTCCAGTGAGCGCCATGAGAGGAAATATTGTCCTTAGCACAGTGTTTGGCACATGGTGTGTTTTCAGTTAATATTTGATTGATTGGCTGAATGATATGATCAGGCACTGTGCAGTCAATAAATAGTAGATAGTATGATGATATCTTCTCACTGTTCTTTGTGCCCCAAACCAAAGAAAGAGGAATCCCTGATATCCAATGACTATTTTATAATTCTAATCTTAGTTGATCTCTTATTTCCATCTACTTCTTTTTTTTTAAGATTTATTTTTATTTATTTATTTCTTCCCACCCCCTTGTTGCTTGTGCTCACTGTGTCTGTTCGTTGTGTGCTCATCTTCCTTTTTTTAGGAGGCACTGGGAACCGAATCCGGGACTTCCCAAGTGGGAGGGAGGCGCCTAATTGCTTGAGCCACCTCTGCTCCTGCTTTGTTGTGTCTCTCATTATGTTTTTCTCCTTGTGTCTCTTGCTGCGTCATTTTATTGCGTCAGCTCACCGCGCCAGCCCGTCGTGTCAGCTTGCTGTCCTGCCTGTCTTCTTTAGGAGGCCCTGGGAACCAAACCTGGGACCTCCCGTGTGGTAGGCAGGAGCTCAATAGCTTGAGCCACATCTGCTTCCCTCCATCTACTTCTTAAAATACTTACTTCCCTTAGTTCTGTGACATGACACTCTCCTGCTTTTCTTCTTACTTCTGAGTCTCCTTTGCTGATTCTTCTTCTTCCATCAGACCTTTAAATGTTGGAGTTTTTCCAGGTTTGGGTCTTCAGCCTCTTCTTTCTTCCTGAGCTAAGTCAATACCTCCTGGGACTCCAGAGACAAACTCAACACTGTTGAATCCCAAATTGATGTTTTCAGCCCATACCCCTCCTCTGAGCTCCAGACCCGTGTATCCAACTGCCTCCTTGTCATCTCTTCTTGAATTGACAGAGATGAAGCACCTGCCACCTAGAGGAATGAGAGCTCGAAATAGAAATAAAAACAGAATGATTTTTCATGCACACCTGGAATTTGTACCCACTCCAGTAGCTATTTTAAAGCCTTCCCACTGTCTTCAATTCTTTGATTTTCCAACCCTTCCCACACACCCACACACCTACACACCCATCTGAATTAGCAGATCCTATCACCTCTCGCTTCACGGAGAAAATAGAGTCATTAGAGCATTCCTTCACCTTCTGCCACCAAATCTACAGCCATCTACATCCACTCCCATCATTTTCTCCTCCTGTTTGGTCAATTTCCTAACTGGGCTTTGGCTTGTGTCACTTCCTAGCTATTTATAGGGTCCTTTGCCACTGAGTGGCCACCCCCTTTCCATCCTCTCTGTTTAACCTGCCCTCCCTACTTGCTGCTTCCTATCAACATTTATTCCTACTCGAGGGCTCCCCAGCTAAAAAGCCTCTTCTCTGGACCCCACATTCAGCATCAGCTACTGCCCTTTACCATTCTCTTCACAGCCAAATTTCTTGAAAGAGTCTCCATTTCCCATCTCTATTTCTACACCTCCCACATCTCAGCCTCCTGCAACTTTGCTTTCTTCCCACAATCTGCTGAAACCTCTTGATAAGATCAACACCAATGTCCTCCTTATTATTTAATCCAATGGATGCTTCTTGGTCTTTATTTTGCTTGATTTCTCTGCAGCATTTGCTGCTGTGGACCAGTCCTGAAGCACTGTTCCCTTCCCTCCTCCTCATGAAAATAATTTTTTATAGTTCTGGGTGACTCACAGGGTAATTACCAGCCCAGAGACAGTATTTTCCTTCTACCTTCACAGACACCTAGTTATTGCTAACTCATCCTTCAGGTCTCAGCTCAAGGCACCCTCCCCTGTCCCCCCAGATCAGTCCACGTGGGTCTCTGTGCTTTGCCACAGTAGCAATTATCACAGATTGCAATAACACGTGTTAGGGTCATTCTACACCCCCAGCTTTTCCCCTGGGCTGTATCTAATTTCCAGATCCTTCAGTGGTGGCAAGTCACAGGAGAGGGTGGCTTTTTGCTCCTTAATATCATCTGTTATGCTGGCCTGGCTGAAATGTACTGAGAGCTCACAGTCCTCATGCATGCTAGTTTAATGTGATCTAAATGCTTCCCTTCAACGGCCTCGCGAGTTTTAATTTTTTCCTTATGTGTTTCCAGATATTGTCCACAGTGATGGTCAGAAACAACTAAAGTGACAGCCCCTGAGGGTGGCCTGATAGTGGCCACACAGCCCCTTGGTACAGATTTCACCTGGCAACCATTGAAAATACCAAAACAGCTATCAGGGCATTTCTCTCATCCCCGTTCCTGACTCCCACCCCAGAAGTCCTGGTCCCGTGACGGGGATGTCAGAGTTCACCAGTCACCTTCTCCTCAGTCCAGGGACCCTGATCTCATCTGGTGGTATAGTGGACTCTTCCAAACTTGGCAGTGCTGTCTTTCGGCACGACTCCTTTCTGTTTCCGATAGGGTCCTATCATTTGGAACTCAAAAGTCAGAAAAAGACTCCTTCCTCTTCGTTGAGTTGAGACAACAAAGTTTAGTTCACTGAATGGGGAAAAGGCCAGGGAGAAAAGAAAATCCTGGGGACAAAAGCCATCAGTTACTATTCCATATTCCCTGCCACACTGCTGCAGCATTTGAGAATCTAGGAAAACATGGAGGATGCCCAGCAGTGTTTAAGACGTCGGGTTTGGAGACAGTAGATAAATCCAGAACAGCCTGATGGTCCTTATGAGGCAAACAAATAGGTATAGCAGGAGAAAAAAAAAATCATTTCACCAGAGACTAGGAAAAAAAATGGACTGTTTCTTCCTCAGTGTTAGAAGAATTTCTTGGGGGAAATCGTAAGATTTTGTGATTTCTGTATAGCAAAGGGTATGAGTCATTTGTAAATATTAAGAAAAATAAGACATGTGCTTGTGCCAAATTGTAGCTAACAACAAAGTTAATAATCACCCACATATCTCCCCTTCATTACCTTGTTAATCTAATTACTTCCTACCATCTTTTAACCTTTCTCTTCCCACATATCCACATTTATGGCTTATTACGTAAATGAAAAAACAGTCACCCCAAACAAAAAAACCTGCAGATAATCAAGAGAAGCACATGCTGTCTTATTTTTGCTTTATTTTTATTTTTTTTTAAATCTGTATCAAGATACCTCGCCTTTTAGAATCTCAAACATTGGGAGGAGAATGTAGGATGCAAGTGGAAGGCAAGTGACCTCATGCGTTTCTGCAAATAATGCTGGCTCTCCCAGGTGTGGGAAGCTGACTCCCCAGGCTGATTGTTTTGTTTTGTTTATTTATCTCTCCCCTGCCCCCCTGTTGTTTTGCACTCGCTGTCTGCTCTCTGTGTGTTCTTCTGTGTCTGCTTGCCTTCTCTTTAGGCAGCACCGGGAACCGATCCTGGGGCCTTCTGGAGTGGGAAAGAGGCACTCAATCTCTTGCGCCACCTCAGCTCCCTGGTCTGCTGCATCTCTTATTGTCTCTCCTCTGTGTCTTTTTTTGTTGCGTCATCTTGCTGCGCCAGTTCTCCACGCGGGCCAGCACTCTGCAGGGGCCAGCACTCCGTGCAGGCCAGGTCGCTGCACGGGCCAGGAATCGAACCCTGGACCTCCTATATGGTAGACAGGAGCCCAATCGCTTGAACCACATCCGTTTCCTAAGCCTATTGTTTTTTGATGCTCTCTCACCACATTGCAAAACAACAAACCTAAAGTGTCTGCCTGTAGGTGAGGAAGAGCTTGACAGTCGGCCAGGATGGAGTCTCTCCAGTGGCCTTTATCTCAACATGAGACTGCACCATGAACTCTGCCTTCTTTTGACTGATTGAGAGAGACTTAAAATGGTTAAATGTCTTCTCTTACTGACATCCCCATGGTGGAAATCTGGCCTTTGGGGTCCCTGCAGACAACTCTCTTCTATGATATTCAATCTGCCCTTGTTTTTGGATGCTCTGCTTTCTTATTCTCATTTAGACTTCTCTTTGGGGAGATGGCTTTGGAGAAACCAAAATAATTGGGCTCCAGGGAGAGCAGAGTTGCAGAGGTGAGACTTAAACTGTCAAAAATTATTTTTCTCCATATCATGTTCTTATTTCAAAAACGTTGTATGAAAAATGGCTCCTATTTGAAGTAGTCTATTTTTTTCAAGAACAATTTTTATTAAAACCACTATTTCATTATTAGTAGTAATCTTTT
>JAQZBX010073695.1:0-14865 GCA_029593785.1 Cabassous unicinctus | reverse complement strand
GTGGATGTGAACGCATTGCAAGAAAAACCTTTTGATGAGGTTACTTCAGTTAAGGTATCCCCCATCTCAATCAATATGGATCTTAATTCTATTACTGGAGCAGAATGAAATTCAGACAGAGAAAGCCAGAAGGTGAAATCAATGGAACCCAGAAGAGAAGGGACAGACCAGAACAGGCTCCCATGTACGTTGCCACGTGACAAGCTGAAGACCAAGGATTGCTGGCAGCTAGCCCCAGAACTCCACAGTCTTCAGAAAGAAAGCATCACCCTGATGTCAACTTGATTTGGTCTTTCTTTTTGTCTCAAAACTGTGAGCAAATAAATTCCCATTGTTTAACTCAACCCACTTCATGGTATTTGCTTGATCCACCTAGGAAACTAAAACAATGACCCACTGTGGCTCTGGATCTTAACTATTATTTGCATTGCAGTCTATATAAAATTTAAATTGGTTCCTTAGATATGCCAGATATATGGATAAACCCCTGAACATTAGAGCCTTTAGAGAAAAGTAATAATTCTTAAAAAATAATATAAAATTTAGAAATGAAAAAAGAAGCATGGCAAGGACCTTAGATAAAGTGCATATGTTAGTCATGTGCCTGAAGGGCAAGTGGAGAACTAAAGCAAGCGGTGACAATGGGCCTCAGCTTTGGTGTGCCAAATCATAGAATAATAAGGGCCTGATCTAGAGCTATTCTGACTATGACTATCCTTCTTTCTGCAAACATTCTTTCTTCACCATGCTTCCTTATTAGAATCCAGGCTGTGGTGGCAAATACCACACAATGGGTTGGTATTTAAATGATGGTGTGGCAGTTTGATATTATTTATGAATCCCAAAAAGAGAAAGATTTTGTTAGGAAACTAATCTATTCCTCTGGGTATGATACCCTTTGAATTCATTAGATTCAGCTGACATGTCTTGATTAAATTACCTAAGATTAGGGCTTTGATTCAACCACTCAGTAGGGCATGACTCAGATTGAGTCCCTGTCCCCTTGGTAGGCTGAAATAAATGGACCCTAACTCAAGAAGACACAGGAAGAGAGAGAGCTCCATAGACACCAGAGGAGAGAACTTTGTCATTTTGATCCTGCCTGCCATGTGACAGAAAGGAGAAGGCTCAAACAGCTAGAGCCCCCGGGAAGAGATGGACCATTTGCCTGATAGCTTACAGATGACCTTGGGAAGACAGGTGAGACTGATATAGGAAGCCCTGAAATGCGAGCTCAGAGGGGGAGCCTGAACCCTTGCAGAGATTAGCGACCATCTTGCTTCAACATTTGGCAACTGACTTTGGTGAGAAAGCAACCTTGAGGTGCACCCTTTAGGGCCTTGTAACTGTAAGCTTTTACCCCAAATAAATACCCTTTATAAAAGCCAACAGATTTTTCGTACTTTGCATAAGCACCCCTTTGGCTGACTAATACAAATGGTTTAATAGTCTCACAGTTTCAGAAGCTAGAAGATTTGCTTCCTCCTGGGTTGGTAGCACTCTGGCTGAACAGCCAGCAACCCTTGGGTTCCCTGGCTTTCCTGCCACATGGTGTTGTAATTTATTTTATTTTCTGGATTCCATTGACTTCTAGCTTCTAGCTCCTTCTGTGTCTTTTTTCTATAATGCCTCCAGTAATAGGATTAAAGCCCATCTTGATTCAGTTGATCAGACCCTAACTAAAAATAGCATCTTCAAAAGATCCTATTTACAATGGATCCAAGAATGGATGAAGATTAGGGACATTTTTTTTTCTTCTGGGGTACATAACTCAACCTGTCATCCTTCCCAGGGTGAGATAGATTGCAACATATTTCAATTCAGGATTTCAAGCACTTCACTGATCCAAGTGATCACTTTCCAATCAGGTCCCTCCCAGGCTGCTGTCACATGTCAGCAGTAACTTTGAGATTTGGGTCATTATTCCCATTCCAAAATTCGTACTGATATGAATTTCTTGTTGTTAGATTAACAATAAACATTGGTGAGAACTGAGTATGGCTTGCTAGTGACAAAGACCTAATCCAAGGTATCTTAAACCAAACAGGGAATTTTTGGTTTCAGGTTTCCAGGAAGTTCAAGGTATGAAATTGGCTTCGAGTAAAGCTGGACCCAATAGTTTACTTAAGTTTCCATAAGACTGTCTCTTTGCTCTGCTTCACTCTGGGTGAGTTGGAAGCTCTCTCAGTAATGTAGCAAAGCAGCCTCTGGAAACTCCAGGTTTATTGGCCTTTGGCACCCAGAGTCCAGAAAAAGAGAAAGCCTCCTTACTTAATGTTTCAGCAATGTATCCCAGAGGCCAGGAGGTGCTATCAGTCCCAGCTGAACCACAGGGTTACTAGCATGGGTGCCCCAAAAGGAAGAGAGGTTGTGTAACCAAAAAGGGGAATGGAAGCCAGGAAATAGATGAACAAGTCCTGAGCACTTACTGGGGTCAGGATCTGTGATAGGGTACTTCACATATCTTATTTTATATGGTTCCCAGTACGTGGTTGATATTGTTATTATTATTATTGTTATCCCCATTTTAAAATTTAGTGACCTGAATCTAAGTGGGTTAAGGAACTTTTGCAAATTACTTGTAAGTAGCAGAGCTGGAATTTGACTTCTTATCTCCTTTCCTCCACAGCCCAGACTTTGAAATGCTGTTTGACACAAAAAATAGCTTAATCTTTTAGGTTCAAAGGTGAGTCAGAAAATGTGTATTTCACTTTCTTTTGTATGAAGAGTCCTTCCAAGAACCTTTTATCTTCTTCCTGCCATTTGGTTATTTCCACCCTTCCAAAAATATTTTCCAAAGAGAACTAGAGACCAGAAGTATAATTTGCATTTAATGACTATGAAATCTCTTTTCTCTTTACTAAGTTTAATTTCTAGGATATTATGGTATGAACCAATTTTTATTTTCCTTCCAGGCAAGGTAAGCCAACTTTGCAACTACTAGTTTATATTAATCTGAGGACCTGGAGGAGGATCAGTCCTATAGCAATAGCTAGTTTTCTCTACCAAGATTTTTCTAACAGCTGAGAAGAGTGTGTGCAAAATCAAAATGTACACATTCTACCACTTTTATAACTGTGCACCTCTGCAATTAAGCAGTTGTCTTAACACTTGCAAAATGTGATGTATTCTGTAACTGAAAACAGTTGTATAAGATGTGGGGAAATTTTTAAAGTTCTTTGAACATAATTCCTTAGGACTTGAACTTATAATTATAAATATGTGGAATTAAAGCATTAAAATATGTTTTCCTCTGAGAAGGGATAACTGCTAAGTGGGAGTTTTACATATCAGTGGGTTTTGTTAGAATATTTGAATCACTGGAATGACATTTAGCTTTTTTTCACTCATATACAAAATGAAAACTGGTATATTGAATTTCTCTATTACTCTAGCCATTGACCTGTTAAAATATTATGGGATGGTTTACCTAAAAAATCGGCATTAATTGAAAAATGAAAAGAAACCACCTAAACTCTACTATTTCCAGAATTATAAAAATTGCTTAGGCATTTATTTCAATTTTTCATTTAGAGTGGCAGGGAAGTGTGGATTGAAATCAAATGCATCCTCCAATTGTTAAATGGAAATGCACTCAAGCTGGCTGGTTCTGGGAGAGATGTATGAATACAAGATTGCCCATTCTGAGCCTAAATTATTGTCTTTGCCTAAATTAATTTTCTTCTCTTAATTCTTGCGTTCACTTCAGGTCTAGTTTGAGATACACTCTGAATAAAGGAGGGCTGCGGTAATCTTCAGATTTCCTCAAATAACATCACTATAAGCTCATGATTGCAAAATTATTGCATCTTGTAATTCCTTAGCCCTTTAAAAAGCCATTAATTTTTTTTAAAGGCCATTGAAAACTCAAAAGTAACAGCATTTTTCCTAGGTAGCATTTTGGCAAAAGAAAGAAAGAGAGAGAGGGAAAGAGAGCAGAAAAAAGATCCGTTTCAAGTTTACCAAAAAAAGGTAGAACACTTTCCAGTGTATGGAAGGCTTTTGTATATTTTAGAACATTTCTGACATTAATCCTTGCAACATCCTCACCAGGTTGATGATTACCTTAATATCTATGAAGTTTTTTTTTTCCCAACTGGATAAAGAATGTGAAATACATTGACTTATTTGATGAGTTTTAATTAGTAGTAGTAATTTGCCATTTTTACAAGAGAGGAAACGAGTCCTCAAGAAAAATAAGTGGCTTAAATAAGGACATGAAGCAAGCAAAGTGTAGAGGTGGGACCTGAATGAAAGTCTTTCGATTCCCTGTGTCCTACATATCATCGAGCTGTTTCTATGTCAGGTTTGACTCATGCCTCATAGTCAATTGCCGTATTTGTGCATAACACCAGCTTGGAGGTTTTCGCCTCTTGAATGGTTGAAATATTTCACTTTAGTCCTCAGTTCTAAACCTCCACAGACCTTTGAGCTCATACACACAAGTTATCTTTTGTTATCCTAGATACTCGTTCAAATTCTTCCCTTGCCTAACCTGGTTCATTTAACTTTGTCACGTACTTCCAGTTACATTGTATGCACATTGATGCCATAACTATATCTTTTTACTTCTGTATTTTCCCACAGCGGAAAGTAAAGTGTTAACAACCCAATAGGTTTATAAAAATATGTGTACTTCGTTCCACAATGTAACAACACACTTTACTGAAACCTAGCCACGATAATCTCACAGCATAATCTTTTAAACTTTTCCAAAGAAAGGAACAGTAAAAAATATTTAACCATTATTATTTCAAATGTTCTAATAGTGTTCTTAACACCAAGTCCCAATCATTTTTAGTGCCTAATAGAAATAAAGACTGTTCTAAAAGGCAAACAATTTATTTCAAGCACAATTTAATAGGGAGAATAAAAATCATGTTAATGTTTGCAGTGGAAAAACTTGATTTTATTATCTCTTTGAATGGTACAACTCAACCTCTAGTTGCAGCATGTACTTACTTACATTTTAAAATAGTATCTTATGTGGATTTCTTCAATGTACTCTGTTAAAATTCCAGTGCATTGACCACCTTTGATACTTAATGCAGGTCCTCCTTATCAGACAGGCCTGGCTCAATCAAGTTCAGACTTTTTCTAAAGGCCTCCCTTTTGTGTCTTCCTTTCTCTTCAATTTGGGGTTCTTTATTATATTAAGAGTAAGTCTCAGAAGGTCTCCTTCATTTCTCACTTCCTACATCTTTCTCTTCTGTGCTGTCTCTCTCTTCCTTTTGAGATGCTACCTTCACACATACCTCTATCAATAACATCCTCTAGACAACCTTCTTTAAGTTATTTCCCAAGCCATTGGTGTTCAATGAACCTAGAAAGAAGTAAGGTGTTTTATATACCTTTATGAGGAATGAAAATTCAAAGAGTAAATTTGAAATTAACCTGCTTGACATATTTCCTAGCTCTAACTCAGGGCTGCTGAGCATTATAAAAGTTACACCAAATTAAAGCTAGCTGAGATATCATGTGTGTTTTTATCTATATGTATGTATGTATGCACGTATATATATGTTTGTGTATATATATACATAAATCTGCATTATCAAATATCAATGGGAAAATAGCAATATATTGACCTTCCATGATGCAACAAAATAAGTATTAGATGGCTCAATGTGTTAATGAAAAAACAGAAGCACCAAACAACTTCAAGAACACACAGATAAATACTTCATCTGATTTGGGATCATACAAATCCCAAAGCACAATGGATGAAATCAGATACAGGTTATTTTCTCATATAATATGTTCAGCAAATAAAACGTATTATAAATAAATATGAATAGAAAAACTTGGGCAAATATTTGGTTGAAAAGTATTTCTTAAATGAATAAATGGGGGCATTTTCACAAAAAGGCTATCCTAGCACATGCTGGACTGGGACACACAGAAGTTGACTCACAGAGTACACAATATAGAAGACAGTTAGAAATGACTTACTTGTAAAATAAATAAAATAGGGAATGATACACATTGACCCCCTTCCCACTCCCATCTATTTTTGAGGCACTCTACAATCTTCTGGCAGGTGTGTTTTCATTTTGCAGATGAGAAAAATTGATGCTCAGAAATGCCTGCTGGTTTTCCTGATTACCCACCTCTAAAGCTTTCATTTTCTCTATGACATAGTGCTGCTGTCTTAACAGTTGCCACTGCTGCAGTTGTAGCAGAGTTTGATTTTCTGTGAAGAAGATTTTCTGTGAATGCCAGAAATGTTCATGTTCTTAAACTAATCCATTCCTGTGGATGTAGGGCCCTTTGATTGCATTAAGGGATCTTTTGATTAGATCACCTGATGAGATCACTTTAGGGCCTTTGATTGGACTATGTCAGTAAGGTGGGACTCAACATGGGCCTCTATCCTCTTGCTTGAGTCTTACATGAACTGAGAATTGGAAGCAGAAACACAGAGAGAAAGAAAGCCGCCATTTTGACCCTACCATGTGAAAGAGGACTCCAGGATCAGCTACAAAGGAGAGAGGGCCCAAAGGCTGAAATTAGTGGAGAAGCTGAAAGACACAGGCCTGGGATCAGACACGCGATCCATATGCTTGATTGCCCACAGCTGAGCTTGAGGAGAAGGTGAGCCTGAAGGGGAAAGCAGGGACCTCACAGAGATCAGCCACCATCTTGTCTTGCCATGTAGCGGGACTCCAGGATCTGTCAGCATCCAACCTTTGGTGAGGAAGCATCTTTCATGGTGCCTTGATTTAGACATTTCACAGCCTTGGAACTGCAAGATTTTCCCTTAATAAAATTCCCATTATAAAAGCCAGCCCATTTCTGGTATATTGCATTGGCAGCCCTGTGGCAAACTAAGACACACAGGTAATTTCATTTGTAATAGAGCTAACCATGTTCAATCACTCATTTTATAGATTTTAGAAACTTCTGTCTCAAAGAACTCGTTGAGTTAATGCTGTAGGTAGAAGTATGGACAGAGTAATCACTGACTGGACTGATATTTTCTGTCAAAATTTTGGTTCCCAAGGTACCCAATCAAATAAGCTAGCTGATAGAATGGAGCCCCAGAGAGGCTAATTCCTGTCCATGGATGTGAAGTGGCACAGATACATATATTGTTTTTTTTTTTTTTTTTTAAGTTCAGATTTGGGAGCACCAAAATGAGTTGTTAAGACTGTCTTGCCTATACCCTGCTCTTCCCACCTCATTGCTGCTACACTTCTCAAAACCCACACCCAGGGCAATAGCCCATCTTCCTGCTTCTTCTAGGAACTGTGCCAGCACGGTTAGAGAAGCCCCTTACTTTACAGATGAGAAGCCATAGGTTCTACAAGGTCAGAAGAGCCTCACTGTACTTCTGAGGTCTCTAAGGCCATGCCTGGGAGAGAGCAACAGCAACTCATTTGAAAACAGAAATGAGTTATGCAGCAGCACATGGTGGGAACCAAACCTCAGTGATTCCTAAACACTTGTCTGCCATGTCAGAATCTTCAGGGCAGCTTTGAAATATGCAGGTTTCTGGATAATAACCCCAGAGAATTTGAATCAGTGGGTCCAGGGTAGATCTTGGAATCTTTTTAAAAGTAAATAAACAAATAAAACCAAAACAACTCTCCAGGCCATTCTAATTATCTCCTAGGTTGGGGGCCATGTACCCAAAGCAACATAGTAATTAGCTTCTAAATCATGAAGAGAACCAACATTTTCCTACTACGTTTTTACCTTGGATTCCTCCTGTGTAAAAGAGTGGAGGGGGACAGAATGTGTTCCATGAGAGAGAATCTGAGCGGCAAGAGACAGTTCAGCTAAGGATTCGTGGCACAGACTCCAGGTGCCCAGGTGCTGAGGTGGGCCACTAACCAGCTATAAGAATTTAGCAGTATGCTTAAACATTTTGTGCCTGTGTTTCCACATCTGTAATATAGAGCTGATAATAACAATACCTTGATAAGATGACTGATATGAGATTAAATGAGCTAATTTTTATAGACTTCTTGGTACACTAATCAGCATGTCATAGGCACTATAGGTATATTTGTTCAATAACATGATTCCATATATTTATTTTAAGGTTCAACATCCAAAATGCAAAATTTTATTTTCTGTCTATTGTACTTAGAAATTTTTTTTCTCTGTATCTGGTGCCAATACTTTACAGTAGCTAAGGAATTTAGCTTTTCTCAAAAGAAATAAAAATTGTCTTCCTACTTCTCTGTAGGGATCTTGGTTCAGGCAGGTTGGTGGCCTAGGTTTTACCTCATCTCCGTTAAACAGATAGAGAACACAGATACATCAAACATGGGCCTCATCCTTTAGCATTTCAGGTCCTGTCAATCAAGCCCAGGGCCACACAAGCACATAGATTTCCCCACTCACATATTTGAGCCTTTCCACTCTCTTATTAATGTCAGCCCCGTTGTAATCTGGGTGACTGAATCAGCCAAAGGCAGCCACGTCAGGAGTTTTACTGGGGACCTAAGTTTTGAACACAGAAAACCCATACACCCTGGTCCCAATTTAATAAGACACTAATGCTCAGAGAGGATTTGGCTGCATTTTTTTTAAGGGCCCAAAGTGACTTACTATTGATTCTCCGTCATCGATACAAAGCCTCCGAAATATAAGCAAGTAGGCTGAGCCTACCCCACGGGGAAATGGCTGGGTGCATGGCGTTGTACTTGGCTGATCTGTGACGGTTGTTCAAATGCAATCGCACATTCAGATTCAATGAGAAGAAATTAAAACTCAAAAACAAAATCAATACTTCTCTCTTTTGTGCCTACTCAGTGACTGTAGATGGCGGCTTTCACGTGTAATAGATTCAAGCACCGATGCTACGGAACGCTGAAATTTATGGACTTCTCCATAGTCATTAATTAATAGTGTGTGCACACAGAAAAATAACCAGGCGGAACACTTTAGAAATGAAATTATTGCCAAAGCACTGACTACATAATTTTTAAGTGGTCAGTCAGGTGGATAAAATGAATAATTGAATATGCTTTACAAGCAGGCAGTAAGGACAAGCAACCTAACAGGTTTTTAATTCTCTCCAAAGAAAACACATCTTAGATGGAAATCTGCATTGATTTTGCTCTTATCTCTTTGCCAAGGCTGTTTCTTAGCTGCGTATCCTCTGCATGGGTTAAGAAGAGCTCTGCGTCAGAGTGTACAATCTTATAAAGGATGCTTTGGGGAGCCTTTTGCAATAAGTAGCTTAGGACTTAATGTTTGTCTGGAAAGCTGCAGAGAAGAACAATAGAATGTGGAAATTATTCTGTATCTTGGCCCAGTTTACACTTTTTACAAATAATTTCCATGGGGAACTTCTCATAGAAAATGTATGTCTTGTCAGGGGTGTCTATTATCAACTGGAACCATGCTGAATTCTGAGTATAATTCTTGGGAGATTTCACTTCATGTCTGAAAATATGGAAAAGAAATAGATCCTAACCAGAGGACTGGGAGTTGAAATTATATTCCATTTTGAAAACAGGTCTATCTTTGGCTTTCTTTTTATCCTTTTCTTTTCCTCTCAACAAGCTTTGTTGATAGAGAGCCAGATAGTAAATATTTTAGGCTTTTTAGACACTAAGTTCTCCGTTTCAACTACTTTGCCAGTATTGTACTTAAAAGCAGTCATAGACAATGCATAAACAAATGGGTGCCAATAAAACCCCTTTTCCAAAACAGGTGGCAGGCCCACAAGCTGCAGTTTGTTTATACCTGATCTCCAAGTTCTATAACCTCAGTGACACACTGGCAAAGGCTTGGGATGGTTGGCATGCCTGGGCAGAGCGTACGAGCTGACAGGATGAGGAAGACGAAGCGGGGCAGCCTTCTCCCTCTCGTCTTTTCCTTGCCATGGTTGCTTTTCTTCCACTACTGGGTAGGTTTGCTTCAGCACTGCATGCCTAGGGCTGACCAGAGGGGGGCACTGCAGAGTTATTTTACCTGGTTTGTCTTTAGAATTGGGAAGGTTTTTTTTTTTTTTTTTCCCTTTCCTATGCAAGGTCTATAGGAACTCCCAGTGAAGAGAATTGAAGCCAGAGCTCATATTCTCTGATGTTTTGTTGGTATCTTTTCTCTTTTTCTTCCCCTAAAGGTCAAAATCATTAGCCCCGAGGCCCTACACTTGGGATAAAAGAGACTTAGTACCCTAGCTGATTACTGCACAACTCAAAAGAGACATGGGGATGAGGAGGGAAAACGAGGACTGATATCCCCCAGGCCGAATGCAACAGGAACAGAAGGAAATGTTTTCTTCAGATGATGATCCAAGGATGTGGTGAGCCCAGACACAAGGGTAGCTGAGAACACATGCCAAAGGCTCTGCTGAAAGCATTGGGATTGCACAGTTTTGCCAGATCCCCAAGCTAATTAGGACCAGACAGCAAGAAGCTCAACATTCCACAGCCTGGCTATTCCCCTTAAAGTAATGCTTCTTTGAAGTCTGAGAATATCCCATTGTTTATTTAAGCTTCAGCTCTCACCTTTCCCCAAAAGGATTTGAAGGAGCTTAAACATTAATCAAGACACGAATTAAGACTATCAGTAATGAGTCAAAGCCAAGCCTATCCAAATGAATAAAATGGAATAGAATAGATGTTGCCAGAGGTGGAAGAGAAGCTGATTGCTGCATTTGGGTACTGGATTTGGCACAAGTGGAGAATATTACCTGGGCTATCCCTAGGGAAGGTCAGAGCCCAGGAATGCATCTAATAAGACCCTTGGTAAAATTACGGTTTTGACCAACTCCCACCTTCCCTCTCCTAACTCTCAGGATTATTTTTATTTTATATGTAATTTTATTTCAATAAGCATCACCTTTAGGAGATAGTGGTGATGGTGGTGGTGGTTACACACCAGAAATGCCTATTGATGGTGTAAATGGAAGGGAGCTGCACTCTTAATTTATTTACATTAATGGCACTTGGGACAAGTGGACGATAACTGGATAAACTTCAGCTCCTTCTTTTTTTCTCCAAAACAGCAAAGAACAAAGAATCTTTCTTCTCTCCTGGGGCCTGCCTCTCTCAGTCTGTGACTGCCCAAACCGCCACTGTACTGATTCGACTCCTTCCCCAGCATGCCCATGTATAGTGTGTGAGGCACCTGGCCTGCTCCAACCCATTCCAGATAGATAAGCAGATTCTTGGGCAGTGTTATATAAGACACAAGAAAAATTTTACTAAAATGTGCGTGTGTTGAATGTAAATTATTAGGCAAAATTAAATTTAAAATCAACTCAGAAACAACAACAGAAGCCTACATATGTTTCTGAACTTCAGTGCTAGGTGCAGGCAACTTCTCAGGTTACTTTGCCATATGTTGTAGTATTAGGTATAAATTTGATGGGTCTCTGGCACAAGCATTCAAGAATTCCATGTCAGTGAATTCAGGGGGGAGGACTACAAATTCAGTCAGGTCAGATCATAAAGGCTGGTCCTGGTTTTCAGGCTGGTAGAAATGACAACCTTGGCTTGTTGATTACCAAGCCAGAAAACAAGAGAACACTTGCAAGATCAAGTGCAAAAGTGAAGGATGGTATTCTGAAACATCTCAGGAAGGCTGTAAAAATTAGCTGTGGCCATAATACAACCAAATCACCCACTCCCAGTCCCCAACTCAGCGGCTTACAACAACAAAATGTAGTTCTCTCTCATGCATCTCTGGGCTAGCTGGAGTTTGGCTGATGTGATCTGGATTCCACTGAGTTTGGACTGCAGGCTGCAGAGTAGGGCCAGGCCTAGTCCATGTGTCTCTCATTCTTCTAGTAGTCAACCTCATAAGTTTCTCTCATGGTGATAGTAAAAGTTTAAGAAGAAAAGCCCAACCTTCCAGGTGCATTTCAAATCTCTGCTTGTCTTAATTCTACTAACATTCCAATTTCTAGAACAAGTCATACAGTCAAGTCTGAGTTCAAGGTCAGTAACCAGGGAAGCACATTTTGCTCATGATGAGTCCATGGCAAGGATATGGATGGATAATACTACCATGGGGGGATGAAGAAGTGCCGTAGAGGCATACCTACCATTTGGTGGGCTCAGCAGTTCATGGGGAATGTGGAAACTGCCTGATAGAAAAGTCCAGAACCAAAGACCTATTGTTGTCTATATTTTAGGCTAGTGAATGGGGTAAGGTGAGGAATCAGATCTATCCTTAAGGTCATATAGACAAGAAAGTGTACTATAATTCAGTTACATGCTTCCATGATCTATGTTTAATTGAGTCATCAGGACTAACTGAGGTTTTAGTATAGCAGGACAGTCTGAGGCCTTCCACATGCCTTATACATATTTATTTAAAACATTCATTTCTCTCATGAATGTTTTGTTACACAAGCTAAGGGCCAGAAAACAGTTTCTTTCTATTAATGAAATTAGTAAGCTTGTTTGTATAGATTATTTTTGCTTTGTAGATATCTTATTTCATTCTTTGGTAGGCCTTCCAGGATGCTCATTGTGATCGTTTGACTAATGTGTCAACTTGGCCAGGTAATGGTGCCCAGTTGTTTGGTCAAGCAAGCACTGGGCTAATTGTAATACAAGGGTATTTCATGGACTTTAATCATCAGTGAGTTGATTGCATCTATGGCTGATTATATGTACAATCAACAGAGGAGTTTGCCATCAGCAATGAGTGATGTCTCAACTAGTCATTGAAGGCCTTAGAAGGAGAAGTGATGTCAGCATTCAGAGAGAGAATTCCCATCTATACATCAGACAGAGAATGTCTCCTGGGGAAATCATGAAGGACCTTTATTGGTACTCCTGGCTTGCAGCCTGTCTAAGGAATTTGGAATTTTGCATCCCCTCAGTTGCATGAGACAATTTTATAAAATCTCATACTATTTACAGATATCTCCTGTCAGTTATGTTTCCCTAGAGAACACTGACTAATACACTCATGGATAGATTTTGTACTTAATTGGTATAATAAAACATGGCAGTTTTACTAGAATTTCTCTGTTTTCTATTTTCATTGTGACTTTTGTATTTAACTGGATGGTTTTTTTAGTTTTATTGTGACGGGATGTTCATCGCAGTGTGCCTGCAATTTTGGTAAGCAGACAAAAATTTTGAAAGCAGACAATCAAGGAAGGAAGGAATGAAAATGGAAGGAAGGAGGGAAAGGAGAGAGGGAGGGAGGGAGGAAAAAATGGAAAAAGGTGAAAAAGGAACGAAAGAGAAAAAAGAACTCAATTTTTCATAATCTTGTCTCTAAATTAAACAATACTGGGATTTGGCATATTTTTCTGTTCCTAATAATAAACAGTTCTAATAAGAATCAACAATAACTTAGTTTCTGGAAACTATTTACTCTTAGAATATAAGACTGAGAACCACCTAACAGCTTGCTCATCAAAACTTGCATCCAGAACCTCACATTCCTGTTCCCACCAACACAAAGCTATTATGTAATAAACTTTGCTTTGCAAAACTCACCTTAGAATCACCTAGTCCAGGCCCTAAAACTCTATAACTCCCCTCCCTGATTTGCCGCCTTGACTCTGTCAAGGTGGTGTTTTCTCTCACTGCAACAAATCTAATAAACTTAGCTTAGACTGATCAACAGACTTGAGGTCTTTAGGGAAGTTGTTAAACAGAAAAAATATATATATTTATTTACCTGCATATGTGCAACAGAAAACACTTTAGCAATAATTTAAAATTCTACCAATATTAATGCTGTCAAATAAATTGGTTGCCTCTGTTCCTTAATAGGTAAAGAAAAACAAATATAACAACTGACAGAAGTAAAGAAATTAATCAAAATCTATGAAGACTATTAAGAAAGATTATGAATAATCTAGTAAATCAGTTTGAAATATTTTCACCTAAAATGAGTTGATAAATCTTGAGCAGTGTTTCCTTCTCTATCACCTTTAAAGAGCATGGCAACAAGCAGTCCATGGGATTGACTTCCGTCTCCCCTCTAAGAGGTCCATTCTGTGAGAACTGCCCTTGTCACCTGCTAACATTTTTCTGCCTCCATCCATTAAATTCAGGATTAATAGAGCATACAACAGGCTCCATGGCTAATTACCTGGCTTGCTGGCCCTATTAGGACTGGAATAATTATTTATGTGTTGATTATCTGTGCACCCATCATTGTGTCTGTGTGGACGGTAGATGGAATCTGTTGGTAAAATAACAGGCAGGTGATCAGCTTAGAAGGTAACCAGAACAACTGAAGCCTCTCCTCCTCTCTTTCAATTTTACTTTTAAGAGGTGTGGGGTAGTTGATTTTATCCTTGATTTCAGTTTTAAAATGACCCTACATTGCCATTTCCTAAATTAATTTTCCACATTTATCATTTTAACAAGATGTGCTATGAGAGGATACTTCCTGCATATGCTCTTTATTAATGATGGTCTTTGTGTTGCAGTTTCCACCTTCCCATCTATCTAATGTCCAACTGTAAAGGATCTGTCAGACTTCAAAAATTTTAACCCTGTGGGGATTTTAGAACTAACTGATTTGAGTAGATGTCCCCAAAGAAAATTATAGTGACCTTTTTTTTTTAATTTGAAAGAAGTAAAGCTCAATGATCAAAGTATATAATATTTTTTTTCATTAAAGAGTGAAAAACAAAACAAAACAGGTCATCTATACTGCAGAAAATGCTTGAATCTGACGGTCTCTTTAAAAAGGTGTTACTAAGCATCAAGTAGGGAGGGAAGGCTGCCAGACTGACCTTTGAAGAGAAACAATATAGATCTCTTTCATAATGAAAAGCAATTATTCAAAAAGCAAACATTTTGAAGATATCCATGTGCCTAACCCTGAAATGGTAATCAGAATTTCTCATTCCCTCCAAATTCCTACTGATTTCCCAATAGGAAAACAAACCAGAAGTAACCTGGGTGAAGAAGGTGGGTTGAA